>RJJA01000257.1:0-89221 GCA_003724045.1 Lepidurus arcticus | reverse complement strand
TCTGTAGTTTACCTTTCAAGTAAAATTGGTAAATCATTCGCCGGGCATTTTATGTCCAGCGCCCCCCTACCGCCCACCATGGGGTAATCGCCCACCGAAAAATTCAAAACGCCCACAAGTGGGCGGTAGCGCCCACGTTGAAGACCACTGCACTAGACGAAGACCAGCCAAAACTGAAGAATTTTGGCACGCAGAGCCAACTGCGACTTTACACGGCGTAACGGCGTAAAGTAACGGCACCAGGAATGTTAGCCCCCTAAAAGATTTCACCGAGTGCTCTTGCCCGGAGGTAAAATTCGCTTATCTCCCTCCCCCAGTACCACCCCAAAATTCTATAGCCCCCTTATGGCGAGAACAGAGCTAGGCTCACCATCCCACCCTCCCAAGCACGGACTAAAGTCGGTACGATACTATAAGCTGTCCCAGTGACTGGGACAGCTTATAGTATATATGGAGTATATATATATGGAGTATATATATATGGAGTATATATATATGGAGTATATATATATGGAGTATATATATATGGAGTATATATATATATGGAGTATATATTAGCTTATAGTATTATAGACTGTGCCAGTCTATGCACAGCACAGCTAATAAGCTTTATACTCATACTGGAGAGAGAACACAACTAACAGCGACTCCAACGGATCATGTTTGCAAGTAGATAAAGTCAAACCCAAAGCTACACCCTACTTTTGGAAAATGCCCCGCCTCTGCAAAATGTATCACGTCAAATATAAGGCTCCTTGTTTGAAGCATCGAACTTGGGCAGATGACTCGCGTCCCAACTCCCAAGTTCAGTGTCTACCCAAGTACGAACTTGGGCTCCCCGAGCTCGAACTCGGGCAGATATCGAACTTGGGTCGCAACAGGCTACTGACTTAGACTATAAAACCAAGGGATAAGTCGGAATTTGCTAGCAGCGCCTGCCGCGGTAATTTCATGTAATATTAATTGATTAATTTTAGAACTTTCGCAGATTTTGTGCTAATCCAGTATTTTAGCTTTAATTATTATTTCATACATTATAATTTTCTAAATTAATTTCCACTTACTAATTTAATATATATTTTTTCCCAGTATTTTAAAAATGTTTTTTCTTGACGCTAGGTTCCGTTACAGTACAAAGTCTCTTTTATTCCGAGCATCTCCTTCTGATGTTTCCTTCTTCAGGGTTGATCAACGGCTGGTGGTGGACCTGAACGCACTTTACCAAATAAATTCACACGTGGTTTCACAATAAATTGATTTGTTACCATGGTTGAAGACGAGTTTTTCTGGGGTAAGCTATTCTAATAGTAATAGTAAATAACAAGTCAGCCTGTCGGTCTTTCTTCTAATGTGGGTGAAACTTTTACCCGGCGTTTTTGTCAGACATCTGCCATCTCGTTCATCACGTTGCAATTGCATTTTTTTACTTTACTTTTGTTTTCACATTTCAGGCGTGGAGTTGAATTCATCAAAGACCAAAGAGTACGTATGGACCCCGTCCAAAGAAGAGTCTGGAGACGATGGAGAAGTTTTGCAGATTCCCCGTCATAGCTTAATAATAAAGCAGGTAATTTCTAAAATATATTATTTTAAGTAACCGAACCGGTAAAAATTTGATAAATTTTGTATAGGCTATTTTAAGCTTAGACGCTCCCGATAATGACGAAGTGGTTATTGAAGCTGAGACAGAAGGATACATGGATGTACCGGTCAAAGCGTATATTGCCGTTATGCAAAAAGGAAAAGAACACCAGAGGCATTTAGATTTGGTTTTTCACGACAAAGTCACGCTTCGGTTGGTCAAAGGAACGGGCCCGGTCCATCTAGTTGGCACTCACGGCGTTAGCTACAGATACTTAGAAGACGATGGCTTAGAAGAGGAAGAGGAAATGGAGGAAGAAGAAATGCCCAAGGTAAAAAAAATATAGCTGGAAAAGAATTCTTAGTTTCTAATTTGTTCCGCTCTTTCTTGCATATATATGTAGCAGCCCCTTCCCAAGCGTAAAAAGCCTGATGATACACCAGTAGTAGTCGTTCCCGCCAATAAAGCGAAACGCGGTGGAAGAAAATAGTGTGTGCGCAAAATGTCGTATTCTTCGCAAAGAGTTGTCAACATTTTAGGTGGTATCTTTCCAAAATCCAACCTTACATTGCGAATGGTGTTACGCCAGGGCTTATGGTGTGTCTGTGTTTATGTACTTCCACTTCCAATGATCGTCATTACATGGTTGGCTACCTAATTTAGTTACTTGTACACTACCAAATATGCATCTTGTGCCTTGCACATACCCTAATTGCGCTTGAGGTATTTCTAATTATACCGTAGTTTAACTACAAAGTTTCGGTTTCTCGTTTTTTCTCGACATTTAAGTTATCACAAATGAAAAAATATCCCAAATTAAATTAAAGAAAGTTCATAAATGTAACTAAATATAAAGGAAGTTCATAAATGCTGTGCGTAAGACTCAGTTAACTAATATAAAAGCTAAGACTAATATAAAACTAAGACTATAAGACTAATATAAAAGCACGTGCTTTGGAAAATTCTAGAATAAATTCAAGTGATGTATTGACGTAAAAGGATCAGGTTGGCTTTTGCCGGACTTGTAGCGTTGCACCGGTTCTGTTTCGGTTCCCTTCATCTCCCCTTGAAATACGGCAGAAAGGCCGGATAACGATATGGCGTAAGCTGGCCTGGGAAAACACCGGTTGGTTTCCAATATGTTACCTTCGTTCCCGAAACTACAACTGTAGTTATTTTTTTGTTTAGCAATTCTTAATACGTATTATTCTACGGAAAAGGTTAGGGAGGGTGTTCTCTTTGAAGCCCCTCTAATTAAGGGTCGATATGGTGTGCTGCTGTTCAATTATAGCTATGAATGGCAACTCATGTGTTTACATGTGGAGCGAACGACGTAACCTATAGAAGCAGGGTATCCCATGGTGAGTGTGTGCACTCACCATGTTCAACCAAGCAATCTTTTTGTATTATTTTTCCGCCAAGGGCGTCAAGCACCTCGTTATTGCTGGGGATTTACTGTTGACATGGCCGCTGAAATCCCGAGCTAAACCACAACGATCATCAGCCGAACTACCGCCTAATATTTCTCTCCCCTCTCCTTTTCACCCTCGTTTTTCTTTCAGTGGAATCTCTTGCCAAGTTCTCTATAGTTCTATCCCTTGATCCGCTATACCTATTGTTGTCAGGCAAAGGTTGACACAGTGGCCCCACGGAGTGATTGTGTAAGCCTCCGGATACTGGATCGCTGCCACCGGAAGGCCTTTAAGAAGGGTTACGCCCCTTTGGTCAAGTACCCGTATCAAACTAGACGAAAATAACCACCCTAAAGAGCTGCATAGTCAAAGAAGCCCGGAAGATAAGGATAGATTGGCGTGCGACGAAGTCAAATGTCGCCAAAAATAGGATATGTATTGATGTCTTCCCAGTTTCGCACGCGATGTGTCTCAAATCGTGACGTCGTCGACACACACAATACTCACACCCAAATTGTTGGAAATCAGCCAGTGAGGCAGGTTGTGCCCCCAGAAATCTCATTTCTCATTTACCAGGGAATCTGTCTAAACTGTCGAAATTTTCTCTTCTTCGTTGTCAGCTAAAAGTCATTCCAGTTTTTAATTCCAGATCAAAGTCCTTAAAAAAAGGACCCGCCGTCGGATTTGTAGCAATAATGCGTAGCACAGCCTTTGAAAATCTCGTGCCGGACAACAAAAGCTCCTCCCTTCTGATCCTCAGTAAATCCCCGCCTCCTTTCGGCGTCCGGACTGTAGCGGTGGCAGTTGGTCGCCCGGTGGAGTCACCGCAGGTTCATCAGGGAGCATGACATATCCATACGTTGATAGTGCTACGCTGCTTTGTTCTCAGTGCATGGTTTCAAACACGCAACTGAATTTTAAAAAATAAAATAAAAAATATTTGCTTAAACACGATTTGTCATTTGAAGTTTACTCACAGTATTGGTACGTGCTTGATTTATACATTTGTGGATAAAGGGTAATGTGAGGGTGCGTTGATGGGTGAATTGTTGACGAATGTGTCTCCATCAGTTACATTAGGGAGCTGTTTAGCTTCTGTGTGGATGCAAATCCTTACTTCAAAGCGAACCACATCTATATCACGGAATCGGGGATGATTGATAAAGGTCAGTGAAAAAGTCGAGCTGAAGAGATCGATCTTGGCATTCTATTTCTATGGGACAGTTTTGCAGCGTCAGACAGATGGGTCCATATTTGCTATTCTGACACTGTTGCAACAGAATACTGCTGAGCTCACATGCATTTTGCGAAACAATAGGCAGCTCGACGTATCTCCCCTCTCCTGTTTTTTTTTCAATAATAAGTCTTTCAGTAATATTAATCAAAACCGCTTCTTTAAAGAAGAAACAAAATGTCCTTATCGGATAACGATTTTTAATTATAAAATTCAATAAGCCTCTTCAACAACAGTAAGTAAAAGTTCCTAAAACTCAATTACGCGTTTCAAATTTAGAAACTCAGATTTTAGACTTAAGAAGATTGTAGCGAGTAGAAAACTGTAGAAAATTGAGAATATAAAATTCCATAGAATCCTTACGATAGTACTGACGTTGAAAAGAATACACAGCGGGACACTACTATAAAATTCTTATTTTTTGTCAGGCTTGGTTTATCAATGTTACCAATTATGGGATTTCGCTGCATATCGAGAGAAAAAATAATTGGGAAATAAGAGGGAAATGAAAATGGAATAGTAAGACGTGGTTTTAAATTAATAGTGTATCATATAATGCCCTACATGGAATTCCGTGATCTTTGATCACGGAGATATCTTTCAGCCTCCCGAAAGTCACCGGGCTTGTGTGGAATCCTTACACACACACTCATTTACATGTGGTTTCGGCCAGCGGGTTTCAGTCCAATTAAGAGAAAAAAGACAAAAACAACAGCCGTAGCATGGAATTGCATTACGTTTACGAAAAGGAATACGTTCCACCCGAATACGAGGGGAAATAGACAAGAATAAACAAGCCAGTTCAGAGGTTTTTAGCCTAATTAATAGTCTTTCGAGCTTTTTTCCTGAACCACAAACGTAGTAAAAACTTGAACGTTATTAACTATGCTAATCTTCCTGAAAACTTGTCCATGATTTGTTGACAGTAATTGGACACCTCTTAAAACGGTGTAGCTCATAGTAGGATAAGACATGCAACCTATGCGTTCTTGTGCATTACCCCGACTTGGTACGAACTTGCATCGGTGGGTGTGATTGACGTAATTTCTGGTTTAGAAAAAGTCTATTCCTGGGCCTATTCTTGCCTTGCGCAGGTATTGCGACACGTGAGAAAACTTTACTGGGGGCCATTCCACTCAGTAATAACAGATTAACCTTTCCGTTCGTAAAAAAACAAAAACATGCAGAAAAAAATAAAGGAAAAAAATATTTACAAAATTCCTCCTGATTTTGTGGGACCAGCATTCGTAAAACTTAGGTTGGACTCAAATATGCGTTATTAAATTTATAAGACATAACATCAATAACATAAGCTTAATTAAGTACATAGGATAGGAATTAAAAATGTAAGACGCAGTTATTAAGCTCGGAAATGTAATAACTTATTTAAGATCTTAATTATAGTTCTAATTACAGAAAAATGCAAGAGTTATTAGGAGTATAGGTTATTAAAATTACTAAGATTTTATTTTTGGTGCACGCAACATGCATATTTGGACAGCAAACAGTACGTTTATTCGCACCGCATATTTTAGGGTTTTAGAGGAACGTATTTGCGTTTCGAAAATAAGCCCTACACAAACATGTCGTATTTGGACAAGTTTTTTTATCTTTTGGTGGGGGGGGGGAGGTATGTTATGTTTCTTCAAACCCGTATTTCGACGTTTTTCAATTATACACAAGCAAGCTAAAGTATCGTAAAAACTACTACGACATTTCACGAAACCTCAGCTTTTGCTGTTGACTTCCGGAGTCAAGTATTGTTGACTTTTTGGCTCAAATTTATAGCAACGGAATCAATATTAGCCTTCTGGCGATGTCAAAGGTGGACCCCGCAAGTTTAAATTTAAAGCTTTTGATGCCAAAGTTGCGTACCCAAAGTTCGGGGTGCTTTTCTTGGCAACTCGATTGATGGGCTGTGATGACGAAAATGGGAAAACATACAATGAAATGAAGGAGCCAAAAGGTTAAAGGGTGCCTCGTTTTCCCTCCGCAATTGCGAGTAAACGCAACGCTATATAATATACATATATCTCCTCTTCTATCTCTCTCTCTTGCTCTCTTTTCTCGTGGAAGTGTAAAGTTGAGGAAAATCGATGCTCCTGTTACACTTGACGGTGCCGTGCTGAGATCCTTGCTTTTCCTGTAGGGAAAGGGTCCATTGGCCCAACTTGGAAATCCATCGTACTTTATCTTCTATTCTCCCATAAGTCCAAAGTCCAACAAAAGAAGACGTTCGACAATTTTTTTCATTTTTTTTTCTGATTTTCAAATTATTTGAAAACGGATTCAATATCCGGAATGAGGGGCGCGTCTCGGTGCAGTCTCCAAGAGATGAATGGGATTTTTTACAGTGTAATAAAGCCAATTATTTTGTGGTACCCTTTTATCTTTTTATTTCTGCGAGCTTTATATGATGCCATAATGATCGCGGTATATGACGTGAGAAGGTTTTGTTCCTCCAGGTATTGAATATCAACTTCTCCCAATAGAAGAAGCATGTGGCCATTATATCAATACGAGCGACGTGAACGTTTACATGTTGGTTGTCATCGCAATAGAACTAATGCTCCCTCCCCCCAAACAGATCCCGACTAATTCCACGGGGTTCATAATTGCCAGGGGTTTTGCTTTGTTACACGGCAATGCGTTTACGGTCCTTCATCCGATCTGCAACTAGATCTGTTCTAGGAAAAGGGAGACCGGAAAAAGAAAATCAAGTATAGAAAATAAGAAGGGAAGGATTACAGAAAAGGGAATACGATCTTCTTCGATCCATATCAAAGTATATATCTTAAGCTGTGACTTTTTGAATTGTTTTGTATAAATATATAGGAGTTGGAGTTACCTGGGAAAAAAGGCACCGGAATCCCAAGAGTCCCGTGGACGGGAACTGGATGCCATGACGATGATGATGATAAATCTCGACTTTAAGACGCCAAGTACCCGACACGGCAGGTGAGGATGACAGATTTACCCAACAGGTCAGACGTTATAGAAGTGGTAGAAAGGAGTAGAAAACTTCCTCGGAAAGGTAAATGAAAACAAAAAAGTCAAAGAAGAAATCCCTCAATTTATCAATGTGACGTAAGCACTTTGGGGCTTGGGTTATTGGGTCTGTTATAAATCATAATTACAAAAAAAGTGCAATCAATTGGTGAAGAGCAATCGGAGATCTAATATAAAGTCGCACAACGTACATCAATGTCACAAGTTGGAAATTTTATGGTTGCGTGTAGTCTACATTATCCTAAGAACGTCAAACTTTGTTTCATGTTTTTTGGATCCACCCTTCAGGGCCTACTGGCATTCGAAGTTTGGGTCATGAACGACGTGGCATGGTATGTTTTCTGGCGTGCCGTATAACGTGCCGGGCCCTTGTAGCCATGATTATTGTTTACTTCCATGCCTAAGACAGTAGACAAAGATCTCGAGTACCGTGGATACTAATAGCGCGTTCCACTTGCTGCACTGGAGCAATATTTTTTGCCCTCAGAGCATATAACAACCAACCATAGAGCATATAATATGCTCTGAGGGCAAAAAATATTGCTCCAGTGCAGCAAGTGGAACGCGCTATAAGAGTTATATCAACATCTGACGGAAGAAAGCCACGTTATCATATGTTTTGAAATTGCTTTCTTTAATATCTTTTTTACTATTTCACGCATGATGGAAATAAAAATATCACTAAAAACTAGGTTATCGGCTCTTCTTTCGATGGCTATTGTCCCTTAAACGCATCACTATCAAGACTCGACCTTAATTAATTCTAAGAAATATCTATTGTGTGCTAAGATTGTTTTTTGGGTACTTTTCAGGATTTGAAGCAAACGCTGGAACGTAACAATGGATTACCACGACGTTTCCTAAGACTATACAGCTAAAAAGCTAAATCACGCCAGAAGGAAAGTGATTCCTGTTAAACCTGCCTCCCACAAATAAGAAAACAAGAAGTAGACGAAGAGGGAAAAACGAAGACATAAAGAACAATAAGTTCCTCTAGACGCTTAAGGGCAAATTTATGGTCATGGAAATAAACTGTTCCTCCCCCTTAGAAAATGTGTTGTGGTCCGACTGGACGATCGCGGCCTCGCTAATTGTACTGGGCTTCATAAATATCGTTGTGTTAGTCGGCAACTGTCTGGTGGTGATGGCTGTGTTCCTCAGCGCCAAGCTACGAACTGCTACCAACTTCTTTATCGTGAGTTTAGCCATCGCAGACTTACTAGTTGGAGTGGCCGTGCTGCCATTCAGTGCCACCCTCGAAGTGTTCGACGTGTGGATCTTCGGCGAACTGTGGTGCTCCGCCTGGCTGGCTGTTGATGTATGGATGTGCACCGCCTCCATCCTTAATTTATGCGCCATTAGCCTGGACAGATACTTGGCCGTCACTCGGCCGGTACTCTACCCCAGCTTGATGACCTCTCAGCGTGCCAAGGGACTTATTGCGGCCGTGTGGATCCTCAGTTTCGTCATCTGTTTCCCGCCCCTGGTGGGTTGGAATGACCGACATTCTTCAGCCTGGTGGGAACGAAAAGCCGAAGCCAACGCCACTAGCGAGTGCTCTCTCACGTGCGAGCTAACCAATGACCCCGGGTACGTGCTGTACTCCGCTTTGGGTTCCTTCTACATTCCCATGCTCGTGATGCTCTTCTTCTACTGGCGCATCTACCGGGCGGCTGTCAGGACCAGCAAAGCCATCAACCAAGGCTTCCGTACCACCAAAGTAAGTTTAGCTTTCTTCACTTTTTTACCATTAGTGGATTATGTACCCAACGCACCTCCATTTTCCTCCATTTCCATTCTCCATCTTCCTTCTTATTTTTCTCTTGTACTTTCTTTGTCTTCTAAAAAAAGGAGGGAAACATCAAAGGCCGCGAGAAGAAGGGTGACGGGAAACCTGAAAAGGAGCGGTTGACGCTCCGGATCCACCGAGGGAAACCGAAAGGTTTGGCTCCCTTAACGGGAGCATTACTGGCCGCCCATGGGCCGCCAGGCTTGGGAGCCGCCTTGGCAGGCTTGGGAGGCCAACGTTCGGCGCAGGCACTGGCCCAGGCTCGTGAGAATTTGCGGAATTCCTGGGTAGTGGATTCGGCGGACGCGTCTCTTGAGAACGGCCATGCTTCCTCTGAGCCACCCCAAGAGAATCAAACCAGTCCATGGCACCCGAGTCCGAGTCCACGACCTATTTACTGTGACGCCTGCGGTACCCCAGCTAACCAGCCAGTCAATACCGCCAGTACCTGTCACCACATCAAGGTACCCGCCATGGGTCAGAGTAACGGAGTCCTGGACCCTGCCAAGAGTATCGGGAACGGAGGGACTCGTAACAATCGACCTGATGTCGGTTACTCAGTGTTGTACACTCGGGTACCGCCTGCGGGTGCCAGTCAAACCCAAGAGATGGAGCGGTCTCAGTGTTACGTGTCAATTGCATCCGGTGCGCGAAACAAGCGTGCTGCCGAGAATTGGCTCAATTTGTGCAAAAAGTCGCTCGTGGAGCACAAACAGTCCACCTTACAGCTCCCGCCCCGGCGGGCGGAGTCCGACGCCTTGGGTACTCCGGCCAACCCTGTGGCGGTACCCAAGTTGTCTCGGCGCAATATCAAAGCTCAAGTGAAGCGATTCCGGACGGAGGCCAAAGCCGCCAAGACCCTAGGTGTAATTGTGGGCGGGTTCGTCCTTTGCTGGCTACCCTTCTTTACCATGTATGTTATCCGGGGATTTTGCCCCACCTGCATTCCGCCGCTGCTCTTCTCTGTGCTCTTCTGGCTCGGCTACTGCAACTCCGCCATCAACCCTTTCCTATACGCCAGGTTCAGCAGAGATTTCAGATCCGCCTTCCAGAAAATCCTCTGTCGTTGTGTCTGCACCAGAGAGGCCCACCCTACGACGGTACCCGCCGCTGGAATCACTTCCATCCCAGACGATTCCGAAAACGACCAATAACAAAACCAGATTTGGCAGGCATTGTAAAAAACAAAACAAAAAACTGTGATTATGGTCCCATTCCTCGCATTTCAAAAGTCTCATTGGACGATTGGATCAACGTAGACTTTCATTATTCCTAGAGGGTACCAATGGGAACTACAGAATACCGAGTCCAACCTTATAAAAACCACGGGATTTTAAGTTTCTCAATCATAGCGAATAGTCTTAACGATAGTAAACTCTGATACCAGCAGCAGGTGCCAGTGGCACAAGCGGGTACTTACAGGATAGCGAACGAACAAAATGGAGTCAAATCATTACTTTAGAAAAAGGCAGAGTTTGAGGATAGCACTCTTTATTTATGCTTTCCAGGGTAAGAAAAGTCGGTACCAGCTGGTAATTTTCAGCAAATGTACGCATTTCATTGTATCAGATGCTTAAACGCAGACTTTCATTTTGTTTGGCTTCCCAAAGTAGTGAGCGTAATGGCAAAGGGTAACACCGGGTACTTCACTGTAACTTCAAATATCCCTCGAAAGGAAACGATTTCAATTTCCGAACTTGCAAATTAACTTTTCTATTCGTTTTTCATTGCAGCATGCGTAGACTACTTGCCTGTGAAAGGTAGCAGTTCTCCGTAAAAGCCTCTCTACTTTATCTATACGTAATTGGTCTGCTTGCACGTAGCGTGGAAGTACTCATCGGAGCATTTCAAAACCTTTAAAGAAACCATACGCGAGAGAAAATTTGCTATCGCCTTCAAAAAAGAAATTAGATTCACGTGTCTCAACTGGCAGGGGATTTAGAGTTAGTGTATTGGCCGCGTACCAAAATTACCCCCCCCCCCCCCGTTTTTTATCGTTCGCGTGAAGCGTTTTAGGAGTCTTTGTGCCGTTAAGATCAACTTTCTAGTCATTCTCGTGTACACTACCGTAAAAACAAAAAAAATCTCGAAGCAGCTTTTTTTTGTGGGTATTCTTTTTCGTGGAGAGAAAATCGCGTGTGTTCCGAAAGTTTCCCAGCCAATCGCAAATCATGTTTTTGTTTCGTGAGTGTCTGGAAGCGAAGAAATAATTGCTGAACGCGAGATTTCTTTTCTTTACAGTGTTGCGTATAGTGAACAGTACAATACGTAGACTTACACTGATGGATGAAATTACTAATTAGCGAGATACTCCAATTTGCCATTTGCTGTCACAGGGTAAACGATCTATGGGTTGTTAAATACTTTTACTTGTATCAGGTTCAAGTGAGCCCCCATCCCCCTCCCTTTCCCCTGTTACATCCCAGTTTATCTCCTACCCTTTCCTCCCTAAAAACGCTGAGTCTTAAGCACTGTAAAAAAGAGTTTCTGCGAACTCAGCATGTAAATGAACAAAACGTCTAATACAACCTCACCTCGTTTTTTTTGGCAAGAAGGCGGACCAGAGCTTAGAATGGAGAAAAAAGCGTTGACTTTTATAGTGTTTTGAGTTTTCTGAGAAGCTTCTACAAGTTGGAAGTAAAAGATTGCAAGTTGCAAATTACCCGTTTTCAACAGAACTTGGGAAGAGAGTGGCAGATTAATATGGCTGCCGGAATTGACCCTCAAGCAAATACTAAAAAGCATATCTGACAAAAGCTGCGTGCCTCCATTTGTAGCCCCATTATTTCACGCCTTCTCTCGTCAAGAATTCCAAATGGGGTGATTAGGTATTCTCTCCGGACGTGTTGATTAAAAAAGCGATAATTGTGACTCTTATTTGCTCTGAGTGCGGCGTGTGCAGACACCATTTGCGTCCAATGTATACTTACAAGAAACCCTTCTTCTGTTTCTTGGCGCGCTCCATGTGTATAACCGATAGACATACTCCTTCATGCATAATTCAAGAGAAAAGAGACCAGAAAGAGTTATTGAGGCCAGATCTGCCTCTCCCGTGGCTTTAACCTAAACTGTCTTACCCGGCTGCCCGTCTAATCCCTAAAAGAGCCAGCCAGTAAGTCCTGCTGTCTATCGAGTATTCTGTATAGAACGCGTCGTCTTGGCGTACTGCTCCAATCATTTTCTTTTTTTCAAGCGGGCAAGAAACCTGCCATCTCAAGCTTCGCGAGACAAGAGCCTTGATGCCTGAAACAGTGTCCAAGATCTTGTCTTTAACTTCTTTTCTTGTCGTTCTTCCACTTACAAGTCAGCTTATAAATACCTACTGATCCCTAATACCTAAGCTTTTACAGGGGCGCTTTTTTGTATTTTTTTAGAGAGATCAAATTGGATTAACAATTTAGACAGCAAGGTAATAACACACTGAACCCTCCTAGAGACTTTTATCCTCACATAAAAGGTAACGTCCGGTGAATTTCCTACTCTTGACTTACTCTGATGAAGGTTCTGCTGCCATCACAGTTAAGGACTTTTGTTGCCAAGCAAACTACAGGCTATACAGAAAGGCTTAAGTGTATTGAAAGTTTCAGAATCATCCTGTTACGACAAAAGATACAGGTCTAGGCATTGCAGCTCAAACAAATTAAGTACGGGTTTACTTGGATATTGGTTCTCTTGCAATCAAATATTCGCAAACTTAGAACCAACTATAATAACGACATTCCAATATGGCCGCCGATTTAAGGTTGGATCGCATTCCAGCGTTTTTAGGTGGGAATAAAGCCCATCTAGGCTGATGAAATTATGTGCATGTGTTAATTTCACGTGAACGTAACTAGATAATTACTTTTAATAATGCTTGTTTAAAATCCTTACAATATTAATGCAACTAATGCGTATATATTTGAATTTCAAAAAGATAAACACGACACGGAACGCCTCTGGAATAATAGAAAGGAAGTGTTAATATCTGTTTCTGTCTAACGTGATTTGAGAGACGAAAAGGCCGTTAGTTGCAGTGCAGTGTGGCTCTCATAAGCAGCTTCGAAATGAAGAAAGACAGAAATAAACCCCTGCCCAACTATGAAAATCTGCCAGTATATATCTTCAAAGGATGCCAGACATACGTTGCGCCTAACTGAAATAATAAACTGTCTACAGTAGCAAGCGTAAAAGAATGTTTTCCTTGGAAATACCTTGTAGAAAAGTTTCTGCCAAAGACGCCAACATAGCTTGTTGGCTTAGACCATTTCAGTGTGCTTTCAAACGCTATGTGGCAGGGTTAATTAGATTATCTGGGAGTTTTAAAAGACCGCCAACTTTAAAAGCTGAGGATCCCATCTCATTATTTACTATTCACACCCAGCAATATTCACACAAAGCGGCCTCTCAAAGAGGTAATACTAAAATTGACGAGCTCGATAATTTGACTCTCGGGAAAAGAGAGAAAAACAAAATAGCCTACGGTAATGAACAACAGCTGGGCTTGCAAGCCCCAAAAGGCCATATAAAAAGCCTCATTAACTGGACTCAGAGCTTAAGCACACGTGGACCATGAATTGTCCTCCCCAAGCCCCAAAATCGCCTATATATCTTCAAATAAGCTGTACCTATATCTTCAAGAAAAGAGCCCAAAGCGAAGAAAGAAAGAGAGGAAAAGACTTTTCATCCGTCATAATAAATAAATGATCACGTTTCCCAACTTGAGACGCCATGGAAAATGCTGGTTATCGCTTAAAACCGAAGTTTTAGCCTAATTCCTTAGCTTTTCCAAGTCTAAAGGGCAACAGCCACTCAAGGAACTCATTTATCTGAAGAAAAACTCGGGAATCCAGATTTCAAGCGATGCTTGCTCTTCTTCAACTAATAATAACTGAGTTATACCCACTTCAGTTATAGTTCAAGAGGAATTCCCGGGGTGACCAAGCATCTCGTGAGCCAATCCACGTGTCGATGGGAAAGCGGGAATACTTCCAAATATTTCCACAACGAATAACCTGGAAACCTTTAATTAGGAAAAACCAATACAAATTCCTCGTTTGAACCATAGGGAATCCCCACACCAAGTAAAATTGTAAAAGGTTCCATACAAACTAGTTTAGGAAAAAAACAAAGTGGAAAGTTACTATGCACCGCTGTATTAAATTTCACTATGACTAGCCAAATAATGAAAACCAGGTGTGAAAGAAACTGGAAGAATTAAAATTACTGCAGTTTGTCCCGGTGGGGGTGTTTTTTATGTTGGGTGTTAGAAGAATGGGCTCGCTGGGACTAGCTTCTTCGTCTTCTTCTTGAACACGACTTCTCATCACGCGAACCAGCTCATTTTCCAGCTCCTTCTTGACGCTCTCATCTTTCTGGTCCAAGTGCTTCACAGAAGCTGCTCGTCGAAGGCGGCTTAGAAAGTCCGGCATGCCTAGAACGACGAGAAGCGAATTAATTACTCTCTTGGTTGTCAATATAAAGCGATCCGTAAACGAATCAGATGAGGCAAAAATTGACTCTAAAGAAAATCTCGATGTCGCCTGAAGGTCAGAAAAAGACGAACTGAACGTCAAGAAAATACGAGCTATATACAGATAAAAAGAATGAAAAAGAGAGGAAAAAAGAAACTCGCTCAATAGGAGACAGTCCGTCCTGCAGGACGTAACAGCCAAGTCAGTTCCCAGTGATCAAAAGCTGTAATTATTTTCCCCCCTTGCTTGGCCTGAGGGCGAAACAAATAGTAAATAAAAGTAAAAAAAGCCTATGAAAAATAATCACGTTGCCACGACGCCTGCAATATGGGAAACAACACATCACGATTACAGCATCACCCCCCTCAATAAACATGCCTCATATAATTGAAGACAAATTGATTGTAAAAAACTACTTTGTTTCCTGTCATTTAAAAGTAAATAACGCCTAAAAGTCCTAATAATTTCTTGCACAAATAACCAAAAAATAGTTTACAATAATACAAATAAAATAATAAAAAGTCATTTGTCATAAAACCTAGGATGAGCGGACTTGCATGTGAAATAGCGGACCACTTCATTTTTGGCTTATGGAGATGCCGTATTTCTTGGCTCGTTTAAAAATAAAATACAAATAAATTTATATAACTAAATTTATAAATTTTTGTGTTCACCGTTTTCTTTCCCCTGGGAATAGTGAGGGTCAATAATGTAAATTTTGATGAGCTATAAATAAATCTAACTCAAAGCGACGGGAAAAGGGCAGAAATTCTTATTCTAAGTGTGAAGAAAGTCAACTTTAGTCAAGCGGCAACAGAGAATGGGACGCCGAGGTGGTGCACTTAAATTGTGAGAGAAACATCAGCCCACGTCGACAAACGAGTTTTCAGTTGGCACCAAAAATCAATACAGCAATGGTACTACACTTTCCCCTGCCATGAAACAAATGTTCTATTTTTCTTCTTCTTAGGACTTTTCGCGTATTGCTGAAGCAGAACTTCACTTCGCAATTACGGAAAACCCGAGAGCTTCCGTCATTCTTCCCTTTCCTCCCAAATCTTCATAAAGTGCCAAAAAAAGAAGAAACTGATGCTGTACAAGCGTAAGAGGGAACAAAGCAATGCCATAATTGTAGAGCTCTGAGCTTTAGCAAGGAAGATATAAAGGATGCTTTAGTTGCAAAAGAAGCGAGGACGCGATAAGATGGAAAAAGAAAAAAGGATATATAAAAACAAACGAGCGTTCACAAGTACCCCGAATCGATTAAATGTGTGTATGTTTACACAAGGAGTGATAAGGCAAATGTTCATCTCCTTTGATTACACGATAGAGCAACAGACATTAAATACTACGCTCAGACTACTGTTGCATAACAAGTTCCCATGCGCTATTCTACATAATGAAAATCCCCAGTCCTTGCTTCAGTAAACACAAAGAAAATAGTCGAGCCCGCACTCTCTCAACATCAGCACCTGGCGCTCAATAATGAAAAAAAGGACATATAAAACCATGCATTTCTTAAAGGAGTTTAGCCTTACAAACGGCCCTATACATAAAAACGTCACCAGCAGAACATGGAAAGCAGCGCTCAATCCACGGCCCTTCGCATGAATAAGTAATTAAATGCTCTACACCCCTTTACCTTGCATAGCCACCCACGCAGTAATAGGAGCGGGAACGGAGAGCCCGGGGTGGTCGAAGTACGTGAGGCAAAATTCGATACCCGCCTATTGACAAAGATACAGTTCAAAATACAACTACAAAGTAAGTTTCAAATAAAAAATTTTAAGTTATAATTCAGAATTTCAATGTGAAAGTTAACGTGAGCTCGTGTAGGTTCAAACTAAGTACATGAGACATAATTCGTACCCGTCTATTGACAAAGAATACAGTTAAAAATAGAGTTATACAGAAAGTTACATTTTTAAAGAAATTTAAAGTTTTAATTCAGAATTTCAAGGTGAAAGTTAGCACGAGTTCGTGTAGTTCAAATTAAACATGATTCGAGGAAGGAATCTCCTTTTCCCAATTTCCTTGGGAAAGTATATCAACAACGAAGGGTTCATGCTTCAAGTATATAGATTATTTAACACAAAGGTAAAATAAAAGATGAAAGCAGTACTTGGAAGTTCTCTTGGAGAGGTCGGACGACCAGTACACTCCAATAATCCTGCACTCGTCGAGTCTTGGTTCTTTCAGGGCAACGAGGGTGCTGGGTACTCTGACTTACGACGATTCCTTGGACGGGTACCAGATTAGCGGACTCGTTTTTCGCCGCGCGTTGAGAAATGGTCCATCGACGTACGTACACGTAATCACGATTGGCAAAAAACCGCTACCAGAAACAACATAAAATAAAAATAAAATCCTACTAGACTGGCCGCAAAGCAAAAGTCTTGGGAACTAAATGCGTTCGTAAAGTATACATGCAATCCCTGTGACCCTGAAGCGTAAAAACAGAAAGATGGGAAAAAAAGGAATTGAATTACCGGCCATTGCATTTCCCAGTAGAGAATATCCGAGTGAGTCTCTGGATGACTGTCAACCACTCGTAACTCAACTACAGTCGGATCCCAGACTTTCCTGTAAGCTACGTCCAGCTGTACGTGCAAGAAAGAAAGGAAATCGACATCCGGATACCGTCCGTACACTATTATGTAAATAAACAAGATTAGTTAACTGACCGCATGTTCCCACTCATGAGCCGCAGCTATACCGGAACCGCCTTAACGTCTTCCGTTTAACAATAACTGAAAATAACGTTGACACTTTCGAATGTTCTTAAAAAACTGCAGATACTTGAAACAGATCTCCCGCCATGAATTATTGCTACAAGATAAGGAAATCCGGACAGCAAAACCGCTCAATTCAAGCAAGAAGCATAATCAAGGGAAACAAGATTTCCCCGCTGTTTTTTCTTTTTAATGTGCGCAAACGACAATATTCCTCGCTGTTTAAATCCTTGTAAGCTCTTCCAAGAGAAACGGCAAGGATTTTAGAGCATGTCGCAACACTATTTCTTCGCGACTGCGCTGCTAAAGCGCCCAACCTCATAATAACCCTATTAAAACCTCCGGAAATTAACTCGCGCAATGCTTGTCGCTGCGTAAAATTCTTCGCTCTAGCACAAAAACAAAGAATAGCCTGGGCTCTTAATTAGTTAACATAAAAGGAATGTCTCGAAAACAACACATAAATACCCACCTTTATAAGCGTAAAAACCTCGGTGTTCAGGTACTTCTCGCCGCCAAACAATGACGTCTTCTCTTTCCAAAAAAGGTCTCCAGGCATGGTCGTCCACCAAGCGGTCGTAAGCCGCCCCTTTAGAGGCACATTTGCAGTATTCCTTGCCAGACAAAGGACGGTCTATTACCAAAGCCTCTTGGCACTTGGAACATGTGATGGTAGCGGCTTTCAGTTCGTCGATATAATCCAAATCTCCCAAGAATCTGGAATAGAATATCCGAATTATTTTTACCGAATTGTATTTACTTAGCCAAGTTTTTACTTTTCTATATAATCTTCCGAAATTCCCGTCTCACGCCAATCGTATGCAGAGCTGGCTAATACAGTCGTAGCCAGCATTGCGTTCTTTAATCGAGAGGTAACCCTTTTGGTGCAATTTTTTAGTATGGCGTTTAACGCTTGCCGGTTCCAGATAACACTGTACAACCAGTACAACTGTAAAGTTCTCCTAACACGATGAGCTACCACCCAAGAACAATGGTTGAGAACCAAGTCACCAAAGTACGTAGACTGACTTTTGCAAAAGGTGACCATTTTTGAGAAAATATGAAGATGGTGCCTCCATTTCAGAGGTTTGGCCGCGTTTAAAACGTGGCTGGTGGTGAATCCACGCCGGATTATCAGCGTTAATTTGCACGGAGCTATTGGGTTTATTGTATTGAATTTACTGTACGTGATTTCGTGCGTTTTACCCTTGTAGAGTAGGGTTTTGTTTGTCGCATGCCAGAAATTATTCCTGAAGTTGGGGGAAGTAGAAAACAAACTGAATGAGGTCCTTGAAATACTCATTTTGCGAAGTTAGTACTATTTTCGAGTACGTTTTAGTCACAATGTAGTGTTTGCAAAGCGAAAAGGCGAATTAATTAAGGCCTTGAATTAATAAAAATAAAAAGCACAACGTAAATATTGGCACACGAGGAAATAGTCGGAAGAAACTAGCAAGTAGACAGGGAACAAGAAGAAAAGCGATGGAAGCGCCTCAAGTACCAACTGCCTGACCTAGCTTCCACCTCAGTTTAAGAAAATACTAATATTACTACATTAATAGACAAAGAATGGTACAAAAAGCCTTTTTGATCGGAATCAGTACTTGTTATGTATTACTGCCACTTAGAAAAAACACTCTCAGCAATTTAGACGGCCACGCAAACACGATTCCCTGGCAGACACTTCATAATGATACCTCCAATGATGATATCACTATCCAAATACACATCTCGTTTTCATATCAAAACGCACGATAGTTTGAAAATCAGCTTTGCTATCGTTCTTAATTGTCAATGAAGTGACTCTTCAAGTACTTCATCATCCCGAAAGTTCGGAATCTCTTCACACCTACAGAAAGAAACAACCCAAAATAGATTCCAAGAACGCAACTCCAAAAGTAGTAATGAAAATCCAGTTCCCAAAAACTCACCAAATACTTTGCGAAGTTCATCGTCACATACAGCGAACTGTTTGTTCTTGGGATCCTAAACAAAAAAATCGTTTTAAAACCCACATGAAATATCTTCAAAGAGATAGCTTATTGGCAATTTTACATAAAGATTCCGCTCTTTGATGATGGACCACATTTTCTTGACCACTTCATGCCGGGCCATTGAATCAGATCCCACTATAGCTGATAATTCTGGACTGAGCTTCGCAGATTTGACGGGACTTTTGCCGGCAGCTTTGGGTGTTGCTGCTTCTCCTTTCTTGGCCTGCAGAGAATAAAAAGAAAACCGCCAAAAAACACTAAAATATTCAGCACTCTTACTATTACAAAAGCAAATAGGAAACTTACAGGCGTGGCGCGTTTTTTAGGTTTGCTGGCTTTCCAATCCTCATCGGAATCGTCAGTTTCGGACGTTTTACGTCGCTTGACGGCGGCAGGGCTTTTTCCCTTAGGCTTGGCTTTTCCTTTCGCTCCTTTCTTTCCAGGACTGTACGACTCATCACTTCCGGAATCCTTCAAAAATGAAATTAAAAGCAAGGTGGTTTTCATCCAGTGATTGTATTTGTCACAAAGAATCAAAATTACTTCATCTGACGAAGCTTCGCTCTCGTCTTCATACTCGCTGGCTACCTTTCCTTTCCTCGCTGGACGTGGCGCTTCCTCTTCTTCTTCCTCTTCCTCGCTTTCGCTTTTCGGAGGAGCTTTCGCTTTAGGTTTGGCGGCCTGCTGAATTCAAATAAAAGCAAACAAAAATCCTTATTAATTATCAATTATCACAACAACCCCACAGTTAACTGCTATGTCATAAAACTATGCGTGTTATGGATCTCAAAAGTTTCGTCTAAAGTTCAAAAAGTTCCACAAAACAAGCTCCTCCCCTTTCATCGTTACCTAACACTTCTGCATTCTTTTAATGACAATAAGAATGCCAATCCTAGTCCTAATCCGACGTAAGCTCCTCCTCTCGGGATCACCTTATTGTACGAACGGCCAATTCCCCAAAACTAATTAAACCACGCCTCGATCTACGGGGGCATGTAGCACCGTCTCCCTCCCAAGTCCAAGACACTGCCAGCGTCATACCGTAATTGAAAGCGAAATCTACCTTTATTTCGCATCATTGATCACAACACCATTTTACTCTCTTTAAACCCCTCAAGTCTCTGAATCCGAAGTTATATTTCTTTACGTGGGCGTTTGCTTTCAACTCTTATAGTCGAGTTGTTCCGCGACTCTTTCTATTTCCAGAACATTGCATGAAACCAATCCAGAAACAAGATTTTCCGTTTATTGGCGCATAACATAGCAATAAAAACAAACTCACAAAAGGGGAGTATCTTCAGCAAACAAAACAAGACCTCGCGTAGCCATAATAAGCTCGAACAACAAAACACAACAAAATCAATCCCTCACATAATCGGGCACAATAGTAGGTCCCAAATCATCTGGCTCCAGCCCTTCCGCAATCTTGGCCTCCTCAAAGAGATCCTTCCTTCGCTGGGCACCTCTCCGTCCCGCCGCTTGTAATTTCGGGTTCTTCCCCCCCGTGGAGGCGAATTTCTTCCTCGCTTGCTTACGCTCCTCGTCTCCCACCGCACTTTCCGTCGATTCCTCCACCTAGTTTCCATAATTTCCGTCAAAACTCCCGTTCTGTCAGGCTCTGCCCCTCCGCAACTGCCCTGCCCCCCGCTATCTGTACCCCCTTTGTTCTTAAACTTGGGTCATGAAAATGAATTACGTGAAGTACGAAAACGATCACAAAATGGAGGAAGACGAAATAGCAGAAGGCAGTTCCACCAAACCAGAACGGCAGAGAGGGCAGTTATTGTCCCCTCTTGACGGGAACCGCACTAACTTCTTCCCCCTCCTCCTCGGCTCTTCGTTTCTCCGCCCGGCGTCGGCCGCCCTTGCGTCCCGCAGCCACCAAACGTGGATCTTTACCTTCGTCGCTGGCTCCGCTCCCAGCGCTTCCCTGAAAAGTTTCAGTTCCAGGTTGAACAGTGATTCCCACTAAAGCTTGTAATGCATTAGAAAAACGCACCTCGTCATCAGACCGAGATCGAGAACGGGATCTGCTTCTTCCTCGGCCGCCTTTCCTGCCCGCCTCCACCAAACGGGGGTCTTTGCCCTCGGGCGTGGGTTGAATTTCCTGTGTTTACACCCCATTTTCTTGTTTTAAGAACCCCTTTAAGCGAGTTTAAAATTTTTAAAAAAGCCTACGCCTTTCTCCACTTTCTCCTGGAAAATCTCGGCCCGTCTTTGAGCGCCTTTCTTGCCAGCTGCCACCAAACGAGGATCTTTGCCCTCCTCGGTGGGCTTCACCACCTAATAAAGGTTTGGATTGTATTTGTACTGGAAACTATTCTACTGCCCGGTTTACAACTAATTAAAATTGAAAATTAACATACACCGCTATCCACTTTCTCCTGAAAGTGTTGAGCTCGCATGTGTGCACCCTTGTTCCCTGCCTCGACCAATCTGGGGTCTTTCCCGTTCTCAGATGTGTCAATTTCCTAAAATCCGAAAGAAATATCTCGATAAAATTCGTCCGCGAAATCGGAAAATCCGAAGTTGGAACTTACGCCTTCTTCCTGCAATTGTTTAAAGTGTTGCGCACGCGTTGCAGCTCCTTTCTTCCCTGCTTCTACTAAACGCGGGTCTTTACCCTCCTCCGTAGGTTCAATTTCCTAAGACAACGCCCCTTTCAACGCTCTAAATTTGCTAAATTGAATCGACGCAAGTGGTAAAAGCTTACACCTCGCTCTTGCATTTCTCTGGAGTGCGCTTCGCGGCCTGCAAATCCCTTCTTCCCAGCTTCCACTAACCGTGGGTTTCTCCCTTCCTCCGTAGGTTCGATTTCCTACATTAAAAACTCCGTAAAAATCCCCGGAAATTAGCCAAGATTAACTATGAACTCTACCCCTTTCTCTTGCTTTTCTTTGAAATGTTGTGCGCGCATGTGAGCTTCTTTTCTGCCAGCTTCGATCAATCGCGGCTCTTTTCCTTCTTGAGTCGGCTCAATTTCCTACCAAATTTGAAATCTGAAAAGCTCGTAAAAATTGAATTGAAACACCTACGCCTGCTTTCTGTTTCTCTTCGAAGTGCTGTGCGCGCATCTGAGCTCCCTTTTTGCCTGCTTCGACCAGTCGCGGGTCTTTACCTTCTTCAGTAGGTTCAATTTCCTAACCAAATTTTAAATAAAACCATAAAAATTCCCCCCGAAAAAGGTAGTGTTCTAGTACATCCTATAAAACTAATTTACCCTTTGTTCTTGTTTTTCTTTGTAATGTTGGGCGCGCATGTGAGCTCCTTTTTTGCCCGCTTCGACCAATCGTGGATATTTTCTTTCCTGTGTCGGCTCAATTTCCTATCAAATTCAAAGATTTAAACCCCAAAAGCTAGCAAAAATTGGGTTTAAAGCCTACGCCTGCTTCGCGTTTCTTTTCAAAATGCTGTGCGCGCATCCGAGCTTCCTTTCTGCCTGCCTCGACCAATCGTGGGTCTTTATCTTCTTCAGTAGGTTCAATTTTCTATCGCAAATTACATAAAAACTTCCCTATATTCCCACCAAAAATTTACTTGCTAAATTACTCCTGCTTCTCTTTCAAGTGTTGTGCACGCATGTGAGCTCCTTTCTGGCCTGCGGAGACCGAACGCAGATCTTTGCCCTCCTCATTTATGTCAATATCCTACCAAATTAATCCCGATAAAACAAAAACAAAAATACCCAGGAAAAATTTAAATTCAAGTTTGCAATTTACCCCCGATTCTTTTTTAGCTTGGAAAGTTTCGCCTCGACGTTGTCCACCTTTCCGTCCTGCTGCTTGCAAGCGAGGATCTTTGCCTTCTTCACCAGGCTCCAATTCCTATCAGACTCGACTCGTTAGCATAATTGCTAATTATACAATTTTTTTTAAAAAAATTCCCATTGCATGCGAATATGAATTCGGTTCTTCTTCGCCAGGTTATGAACCCCCAAATGAATTCTAAATTCCCAAAATACGAGAAATTTCAACTAACCCCCGACTCCACCGCTTTTTGGAAATTCTCTTTGCGTTTCTGCGCTCCTTTACGGCCAGCAGCTTGTAACCTGGGATCCTTGCCTTCTTCCCCTTCCTCTCCAGCCTCCTAATCCGAAAAGTTTCTCAGTACAGAATTCAACGACTACAGATGGATACTAACGCCTTCAAATTTCTCCGCCAGCTTTTGGATGCCCTTTTTACCTGCAGCAACCAAACGTGGGTCCTTTCCCCGCTTTTGAACATATAAAATACATATTATTGCTTTGCTGCATATTGCGCTTGATTAAGTATCATCACTGCTTCCAATCGTTTTACCAAACTATGTTAATTTTATCATTTTGAATAGTGTAAGCCTTGCAAATTCGAAATATATGGAAATGAGAACGTTCGAATGAAATTTCGAAGGAACGTATAGGAAGTTTAGGTTCCAGAGCGTGTAAAACTGTCTCAATAGGAGCCAACTTTACTTTCCGAACCCCACTTCAAGACTAGTTTTGATGGCAAGCAGAAAGGAAGAAAATCTGTTTAGAATAGCCGGAATGGGGCAACTTACAGTAACTCTGGGCGATCGGGATGCTGGTTTGGCTTCTTCGCCAGGACTGTAATCGTCGTCGTCTTCATCGCCTTCTTCCTCTTCTTCCTCATCAACGTCTTCTTCGTCTTCTACTTCCTCGACTTCCTCTTCTTTTTTGGCGCCGCCTTTCATCTTCTTCTGGTACTCTGCCGTTTTGGCCGGCTCCTCTTCTTCAGCCATTTTCGTCAGCTTCTTCTTGTCGGGGTCCATGGTCTTCTTTTGCAACTGTTCCATTACCAGCTCGTCAATTTCCTTTTTTCTGAAACGATACACACGAAATGGTTTAAATTCCGAAAAAATCTTAAATATTTTATTTGCCCAATAAATTGAATTCAATTCTATGGAAAAGCGGTTCACCTGTCGGTCAGGTCAGCATCTAATTTTCCTTCCAATTCCAAGCGCACTTTTTTGGCTGACATGGTATCCAGATCAGCATCTTTTAGAATAGCTAACACCAGCAAAATTTATTTTTGTTTCGGTACTATACTTTCCTCGTATTCTTTCAGATTCAGGAGATTTTACTCGTTAACTTTGAAATTTATTAAGCATGCAAAATCGAGCGCAATGCCAGAACTGGACTAAACAAACAAAGCAAACTCGAAACTGTGTAGCTTTAGGCCTTGCTTTGTTGGAACTCGAAAAGTTTGACTGCATAATCTCGTGAACACATGGCAAGAAATTCAACTGAGAAAGTATTGTACCGGCTATTTCTTTTTTAAGTTCATCTTTGCTATAATCTGCCATTTTTGAGACACAAATTCACAAGCACAAAGCAAAAAACACGCGAAATAAAACCAACGCTTGCGAAAGTTGGGACAGGAATGCACACTCCAAGAAAACTAACCGGCTTTAGCTGATGCTGCTACCTAGGGAATGCTTTTTAAGCGACAATCTAATCAAGGCGCCATTTTGAAGATTTGGCGCGCAAACTACCATGAAATTTCGCTTGTGAACAGAATTGAAGGAAAATCGCTTAAAAAGTGCAAACTTCACCAAATTTTACGCTTAAATGCTGACCAGCCCTTCGTGAAATACTGACTAAGTAATTCAAACCGTGCTTCCCGATTATTTTTTTACGTACCTTATTTGTTGTCCAATACTTATCTATGGATATGTTGTAGGTTCTAGGTTGTATAGACCCTGTATGCTAATTGTCTGCTTTTTTCGGGGTCCCAACTCGTCGAGAGTTCTACAGCGAATGAGAAATTGAAACAGTTCTCGTTGATCTCGTATAGTACCCGCGCTTTCATCTGCCTCGCTGACCAACGCCATATTGACGTTTTCCGAGTCCTATTTTCTCAGAAACTTCGGAAGCAAAGACATAGTGAACCGTTTGCCGCCAACGTTTCTCATCACTTTTACTCATCAACGTTGCTCTGCTATAACACCTTCTGGCCAAACATGCTGCCGAAAGTAGTTCAAGTTGGGCAACCGTTACCTCATATTATGCACAAAAGGAACGGTAAGTAACTGTCCGGAATCTACAAAGAATTCACGCGCTTTTCAATGGCATAGGAATATGTATTTTGCTGCGCTTGTGCACACGCGATCCATGTTAATATAGGCTTATATTTTATTTTTCTCCAATTTGAAGATGGGGTTTGTGGCTACCCGGAATTTTTCATGGAAGATAGCTCCGAGAAATTTCTGGCCTGGGGTTGGAAGCCGTAAACTAAGTGGCCAACGTATTGTCGACGCATTTTGCTATATATACTCCTTTTCGATTCAAGAAAACCCTGGCCCCTCTAGGCTAAATAGGCAGGTAGCGTGGCTTCCTGCTCTTAACGACTTTTTCCTATTTAGAATATTCCTGAATTTCTCTTCCCAGGCTATTTTTTCCACTTATCATCCCTATGGCATTGTTATGGCGTAGAATTTGTTGTTTACGTAAGGTATATGGGTGGGTTACCCACAATGATTTACAATATTTGCTTCAAATCGTAACATACGTTCACAAATTGCCCTTACGCAACAAAATTGATTTGCTTGTTTGGCTCTTTTCTGAGCTAGCTCGATCCTGTTGGGCTCAAGTTCAGAAAAGAGCAAACACACAATTATCTACGTTAGTTAGATTTTAATTGTATTTTCACATGAATTTTGGGAGCAATTCAAGGAAAACAACTTATTAGTTAGGTTGTAATTAGGGGTAGTGAGGTGAATATTGCATGAATGGATGAGACATTGTCTAATTATGACGGGCAAGTCCATTGAGAATCAGCTTTCCTTCCCTATACGCAGTGAACTCGGCCAACGGTTGTTTTGCCTGTTTTGCTCCTCCCCCAATGCAACGCGTTGGCTTTCCTTCCCATAACAAGCGCAGCGCCATAGCAAGCTTAGCGGCAAACGTGGGTTCAGTCAGACATACGATACACGCGATATACGAAGTGAAGAGCTTGTTGCGCAGTTAGGACTTCGGGCGTGTTATTTGTTTGTAATCCAAACTTGAGCTTTCTGCCGATTGCTGAAAATACTATCCTTTCCTGTTTTTTTCGGAATTCTGAAATCTGGTTTGAAGAGAGTTGCGCAGTGTATTTCGCAATCCTACATTTTTCGTGAAATTCGTGTTTTTCTCTCTCCAGAACAAAACAAAGGGAAGCCCAGTGTTTCTGGTGGTTAGAATTTGTTCATCTCCTGCTGCCTCAGCTAGTTATCGATATATCAAGTGTATGGACCTTCACCGTGAAAAATTCTAGTTGTACTTAATTAGTCTTGCATTTAGACGAGTTATACAACCATCTTCAGTACCAATCCCAAAGTGCCAGTGAGCAACTGCCAAATTACTGCGGAGTAAGTCATTAAAGCCTGCTTATGGCTTCCAAAGTGGACAATCGACTAGATATGGAAGTGGCCCACGAAAACGACAAATCTGATGAAGACGAGTTGATTACTGGCGAAGACTCTGGTAAACCCGATTTGGGTGAAAGTTCCAGCTCTGAACGGGTCAAGCACAAAGCCAAGAGACCCTCCAAGTAACAAACACATCTATTTGTCTCTTAAACCTTATCGCTTGTCTCTAATGGTTTGTTTTAATCCAAATCTAGGAGTCCGAAAGCCGTGAAAGAAGGCAATGGAAACGCCAATGCCGTTGTTTTGCCGCTCAGAGTTACCAAGAATCTTCGTCGTCCCCGTAATGGTAATCGAGGCTTACCTAAGAAAGGTAAACAGCAACTAAAAAAAAACAAGGCCAGTTAAATTGGACCGAAAAGAAGCCCAGCAACACTCTAAATGTGTAACTGCGTCAAAACATCGCCGTCAGCCCTTGCGAGTGCGGCCGGCTTTGTTTTGTTACCCGACGTGAAGGTCACCTTCACAATAGGAGAACCGGCTTCGGTTTTCCTCTCTTCCCACTTCTCCCTCGCTTGCTCCTCCCATTCCTTCCACACTACCTTTCAAACCCGCTTTCGGATCGATAAGCGCCGTTGATGCGTGTTCCTCGGATCCCCTACACGTATCCCCAAAACCAAAATGAGCCTGTCATGTTGAATTGGGCGTATTTAATTAAATTGATAAAACCACATGAAAATTTAATTTTATTAGTGTATTTTTTTCTTATTTTAAATGTATTTTTAGGGGGAGCTGGTGGAAAGGGAGTTTGGGGCAAGCCTGGGTCTGAGTTAGTCCCCGTGGAACTTGATGAAAAAGACCCCAATTACGACAGCGATTCCATGGAAAGTGGGGATGTGAGACTGGAAACTATTGTTCCTGTTCCATCCGAAGAAATCATTCAGAAACACGTGGAAGAGGTCGTGTTGGAGTACTTTGAGAATGGCGACACTAAAGAGGCTCTTTTGGCTTTTCAAGAGTACAACTTTGGCGAGAAGAGACACTTGGTAAGTTTCAAAATTCAGACGTAGTTAAGTGGAGACCTAGAGACCTTGGTAACCTTTCTGTTTGGTTTCAGATTGTACTTCATGCTATTGAAATAGCAATGGATCACAAACCCTCTCACCGTGAAATGACGTCAGTGCTGCTCTCGGATATCTTTGACCGACTACTGTCAGAGAGGGACATGGAAAAGGCGTATGATGCATTGCTGCAAAATCTCCCGGATCTGGTACTGGACACCCCTGATGCGCCCACGGTTTTGGGTAACTTTATTGCGCGTTCTGTCGCGGATGATTGCTTGGCGCCCCGTTTCTTGCGAAACTATCAAGGCAAAGTTGAATGCGAGCTCGCAAAGTCGGTTTTTCTACTCAAGTCTTTATTTTAATAAGAAAAATCTGACTTTTTTTCTGATATGTTTAGGCAATCGCTGGTGCGAGCTGATGTTTTGCTGTCCATGAAACATGGACTTGTGCGTTTGGACAACGTGTGGGGCGTTGGAGGCGGGCTCAGACCTGTCCAGTCATTGGTGAGCTCCATGGGGCTCTTGCTCAAGGAGTACATCTCTTCCGGCGATCTTCAGGAAGCTGGAAGATGCTTAAAGGAGCTGGAAGTCCCTCATTTCCATCATGAGTTGGTCTACGAGGTTTGAACAGAAAATCTAATGCAAGGCATTTTGAATAATTTTTTCATTGTACAATTTAGGCCGTTATTTTGGTTCTGGAAGCCTTGGATGAAGTGACGGAAGATCGTATGGTGCAACTTCTCAAGTTCTTCTACACTGCAGTCATTATCACTCCTGATCAGATGAAGAATGTAAATATCTTTTCCTGTACTTGAATTTGTGCTAATTGGAAGGATTTTAGGGATTTCTGCGTGTGATTGATGATTTGGATGATCTGTGTTTGGATGTACCCAGTGCGCCGACTGTTTTGGATAGAATGGCTACCAAGTGCCAAACCGCAGGTTTGCTTTCCGAGGATTTACTCAAAAAAATTCCTGCGCGGTAAATTAATTCATATTAATTCAAAAATGTAAAAAAAATATTATTAATCTTCTATTATTTTGTTCCCCAATCTGTCGCAGCGGAAGGAAGCGTTTCGTGTCCGAAGGCGACGGGGGCCTCCTGAAGGACTAGAAAAAGGAGGACTTATATTGCAGAAAAGCTTCAAGGGCTCTAAAGGAATCTTTGTTTCCTAGAATTTATGGACTTGCGTGGCTTGATGTTTTCAAAGTACTGGTCAGGAATGAATACAGGTTGGGTTTCATACACGAAAAACGCCTTATTCTTTTCCTAGTCGGATATAAGTGTATTGGCAATACTTTTTATACATAAGCACTTGTTATCCAGCAGGAGCTTTACACTCGAGAGGTTGGAAAAGGCTGCTAATATTCATGGGATCATTTTTCTTTTTTTCGTCGGCCTTTTAAGCTAGGCCTGACTTGACCATTTCGCGCATGATGGTCGTTCCTAATTGAGCTGGACTGCGCGTTACTACCACTCCAGCCTAATTAAATGTACAACGAAACCGCAAATTTAGAGTTAGTTCCTATTTATAGCCAATTTTTCACCTTTTCGAGCGCGAGAATCTTGTCCTGTGCACCGCCTTTTCCTCCAGAAATGATAGCACCAGCATGTCCCATTCGTCGTCCAGGAGGAGCCGTTAAACCAGCAATAAAAGACACTACAGGTTTACGGGAATCTCCCTAAAGCGAGGAAATCCGGTTAAAAACCACATGGATTTTTTTTAAAGATTTGTTAAAAATCATTTTACGGCGTTTTTCTGCAGAAGATATTCAGCAGCTCGTTCCTCAGCTCCGCCTCCAATTTCACCGATAAGGATAATTCCTTTCGTTTCAGGGTCGTTAAGGAAGACTTCCAAACAGTCGATAAAGTTGGTTCCATTGAAAGGATCGCCTCCAATTCCAACGCACAAAGTTTGGCCCAATCCGACCTAATTTGAGTCAATTGTAGCTTCATACTTAGGGAAAAAGAATTAGTTTTACGGTTGTAGTTTGATGGACTGCTTCGTAAGTTAAGGTGCCAGAGCGGGAGACGATTCCAATACAGCCTTTCTGGTGGATGTGACCAGGCATGATTCCAATTTTGCACTGATCAGGGGCGATGATGCCAGGGCAGTTGGGGCCGATGAGACGAGACTTGTTTTGTCGCAGTAGACGGTGTTTGACGCGGACCATGTCGTGTTGGGGAATTCCTTCAGTAATGCATACGATCAGAGGGATTTCAGCATCGATGGCTTCAAGAATTGCAGCAGCCGCACCGGGAGGAGGGACGTAGATGACGGTAGCGTCTGGTTTGACTGATTCGTTCGCTTCCTGGACGGAGTTGAATACCGGAAGACCCAAGTGGACTTTGCCACCTTTGCCAGGTGAGACTCCTCCGACCATATTCGTGCCATATTCCAGAGCTTGTCGACTGTGGAAAGTGCCTTGTTTCCCTGTGAAACCCTGGCAAATAACCTTCGTGTTTTTGGTGAGCGCTAGATTTGGCCGCGTGGCACTGTAACAGGAGCGGGCGATAAAATTTTGACTACCTACAGCGTAGACTCCTCCTGGGAATTACCAAGTAATAATTAGTACATTTTAGAATTATCAGCCTAGCGGAAATCATCTCAGCAAGGTAAATGAATAATGATTTTCGGTTTATATGGAACATTCTTGTAACTTTGCTTACCTATGCATCGAGAAGCGTATTTAAAGATCACGACCATGGTTTCTGATGTAGTTTAAACGTGCAATTTAATTCCAGTTTAAATTAAACTTGAAGAATCCTGTGAAAACAGGCTAAAAACCTTGTGTGATCGAAATCGAGAGACAAAACAGCCATCGATACAGTATCGATATTAATATTTAGAATTTCCTCCGGAATTGAATATTTCTTTTAAATAAAATTATATGTTCAAATAGATTTATAGGCTTTTAAGTATTTAAAGCTAAGTATTCTTAACTTTTTCGTTGTTAAAAAATCTGGCAATGGTTGAAACAATTGCATAGACTGACAACGGCGCGCGAGTTCAGCTAAGTTCTCCTATTGGTTGTTTTTCAAATCTTTGGATACAAACGTACGTTCGCTGGGCAGCAAGACAGGACAGTTGGTTGTCTTTGTCGCAGCAGGTTTTAAAGTCTGACGTACATAAAAGCCTACAAACGTTTAATTTTATCAGTATAAATGAATACGAGTGAAAAAATGACAAACGAAGCTAAACCTAAGCGGGATAAAAATCAGAATATCCAAGTATTTGTCCGTGTTCGGTAAGCGCAGCATCTTTTTCCAACGTTGATTTGATATTTGAAATTCTACTATTGCGTATTGGTATTGCAGCGATGGCTAACGTCACTGTATTTGTATTTCTAATAATGACAGTTTATTAGGTGTTTTAACTTTTATGTGTAAAGCTGTGCAGTTATGTGTTATTGCTAGACATTTTGCCTTAAAAATTAACCGTCAACCTTTCCCTTTCAGGCCGTTAAACTCTCAGGAAAAGAATTCCAAATGTGCCCTTGTGGTTGACACCCCAGGCTCTAAAGAAGTCAATGTCACTGAGAAAAGCTCCAGCACAAAGACTTTCTCGTTCGATCGAGTTTTTGGATCAAACTCAAAGCAGGTATATAACAATTCGTAACTTTATATTTCCTTTACATTACAGTACACATGTGTGCCCTAGGTGGATGTCTATAAAACAGTAGCGGCACCTTTGCTGCAAGAAGTCCTCAATGGTTACAATTGCACCGTGTTCTGCTATGGCCAAACCGGAACCGGCAAAACCTTCACGATGGAAGGTGACAAGTGCAATGATCCGTCAGTGTCATGGGAAAATGTAACATTCTTTGAACAATCACTCAGTTCCTTCTTTTAAGCACTACTTCTAACAGGATCCATTATCGGGAATCATTCCTCGTACGCTCAACAATTTATTCGACGAACTTCGAATCCAAGAGGTTGAATGCACAGTACGGGTCTCATTCATTGAGCTCTACAACGAAGATATTTACGATCTCCTTTCACCCACTGATGACACCACAAAATTGCGGTAAAATACAGACTAACTAATTGTTGATGAAACGTGTGTACTTAAACTTCTGAATTTAACCTAGGCTTTTCGAAGATACTGCCAAAAAGGGCTCAGTAATCATCCAAGGCGTCGAGGAAGTCACGGTCCATAATAAGGATGAAGTCTACCAAATTCTGGCGAAAGGGTCCGAAAAACGGCAGACCGCTTGCACCTTGCTTAATGCTCATTCCAGGTAACGTTCATGTTCTTGTTCATGTTAACGTTTTTTTGTTTGTTAGTTTTTTAATAACAAAAATGCCGAAGAGGTTTTAAAATTGTCGTCTGTTAATTTATGTTCAACAGTCGTTCCCACACCATTTTTTCGTTAACTGTGCACATTAAAGAAAACACGGACGATGGGGAAGAACTCATGAAAATCGGCAAACTCAACCTCGTCGATCTCGCCGGGTCGGAAAACATTGGCCGTTCAGGAGCTGTGGATCGTCGCGCCAGAGAAGCCGGCAACATCAACCAATCCTTGCTTACATTAGGCAGGGTTATTACCGGTTTGGTTGAAAGAGCTCCACATATCCCCTATCGGTACGCAAACAAGCATAAAACTGTTTCGAAACATAAAAACTAATTTATTTTCTTTATTGTTTTGATAGTGAATCTAAGCTCACGCGCTTGTTACAAGATTCCCTGGGCGGTCGTACGAAAACTTCCATTATTGCCACCATTAGCCCCGCCTCGTGTAACGTCGAGGAAACTCTTTCTACTCTGGATTATGCCCATCGTGCTCGCAACATCACCAATCGTCCTGAAGTGAACCAGAAACTCACCAAACGAGCTTTATTAAAAGTAATTATTTTTTTCTTTATTTTTTTCTTCCTTTTACCCTCGCCCTTCGACTCTTCACACTTCTAAAACAAGCCGAATGACTCACATTGGCAAACTATTGTCACTTTGAGGTCGAGATCTGTCCACAAGTTGCTTTTTTATGGCTTCTTCGTGTCACCATGTTGTGGGTTTGGCGTTTGCTCAGTGAGTCAAGAGACAAATCTTCACGTCTTTTTGGCACTTGGCTCGCTAATCTCAGGCGTTCGCTGGTACGGAAGCTGGAGTCGCGCTCTCTAAGCTCTGCCAACCGGATCTGTCAGTCCATCGCAAACTGTAGGGAGGACCAGACGTCCTTATTTTAAGCCCTACCTTACCTTGGGAAAATCCTTCCATAAATTTACGAGTTTTCGGGGAACAAATAGGCTTTCTAAGAATGGGACGTCCGAGTTAAACGCCGGGAAGGGGAAAAAAAACGAAACAGAAAAAGAAATTTGTATCGGTTTTGACTATAATTAGCGGTGTTGTGTCGAACGCGTGAGCCAACAGTGGTGGGAAAAGTTTTCGTAGCTCATCGTTAGCTTTCCCCACGCGTTTATTTTTGTACTTTTCTACGAGTGGAAAACGAAAGAGAGAGAGAGGTTTTGGGTGGGGAGGGGATTGCTTTTGGAAAGCGACGAGTGTGGCATATTGGGAGTTCGCCAAATGGTGATTGGGCAAAAAATAAAGGTGCTAAATACCTCCTTTGGAAACCTATTTTTTACGGGTTACGAGGCTCAAGTGGAATAAGTTTCAAGTGGAAAGCTCCTGGGTACCCCTTCTTGGTCACACGTCGTTAACGTGGACATGTGACCCGTTTCCCCCCCTTTTTTGTGCACATTTAAATCTTCGCAACATGGGAGGGTGGGAGTGGTGATGGGGTGGGGCCGGTGTTTGGCCCTCCTACCCTTTTGCCTCCTCTCCTTATTGTTGGGGCTAGGACTCATCATGGGAGGATTCGCTGTTTTTTACAAGGTGGCCTGGGTTAATTTTTCGATTTTTTTTGGCTCAAAACCCATTACCATTATAATAATGAATTCTTGATTGAAATTCCATTAGCGAATGATCGGTGTGTTTGTTTCGATTCTTTTATTTTTACAATGGCCGGATTTATACGCTATTTTCTAAATTAATTTATGGTAATTATAAAGGAAGGAAATTGGTTAGGGTGTTTACGTCATTTGACCTTTTGCGAATTAGGACGGAAAGGCTATTATATCCAATTAGGATGAGCAAAAAATGACGGTTGGTCGCGATTTCGGACAGTTTCTTTTTTAATATATAAATATGAGCTATTTTCTGATGCGTTTTAGCCCAAAAAAAAGGAGTGAAAAAGAAAGCAGGGGCGGGATGGTTTTCATGCATACCAAAGTTTCGCGAAACCTGTTTTTGGCGCGGTATTATATTCTGTGGTTTAGAACACGGGCACAGATAAGGTATAAAAGTAGAGCTGAAAGTAAATGGAAGCCAAAATCACCTGTTGCCCCCCGTCTGTGTCGCTTTGTCTACACATAAAAAAGGAGATGTCCCAAACAAGGAAGCACAAGTTCATCCAGTTTTGAGAACGTTGAAGCGATTTTGGCCTAGGTAACTTAATCCATTGTTCCGCCAACAATGTGCCGAGCCTTTTTAGGAGTGGCAGTTCGGTAGATATCGTTGGGCGTCTCCGTATTTAGTGTATAGCGTATTTTTATTTGGACCAGAAATACAACAAAAGAAAGTTGTGCTACTCCACCCCAGTCATATTCAGTTCAGTCGCTTTTTTAACATTTTTTTTCACTCGGTCATCGGCAAGATCCTAGCAATTGGGAAAGGAAGTCTCGTGTTCGCTGGTGGGCTCCTCTCCAGGGTTCCTGCGCTGAGGGAACTTAAACCAATTGCTTAAAATTTGTGGCTAAAATCACACTGAATTGCGATTTGTAAATTTAAAATAAGCACCATTTCCAACGGTGAAATCCTCGGTAATGTGAAGGATAAACTCACCTAACAATGTATTCATAAAATTTGTATAAATCTATAATCGATTTATGGTCTATAATAGTTCGAATTATAATCTATAATAGTCTGTAAATTAAAAAAAAAATAGATTTTCCCGCTCTTTTTCCGGATTTTTTATTTTTATTGAAACATTTAATTATTGACGCTAGGGGTTTCGTGGGTTTGTTCGATCCATTTCCGGCAGTTTGAAATCGTTGAATTTTCAGTGTAAGCAAAGGATATCGTCTGATGCTATGTCAAGAGTTTTAGAGATTAGTATGAGTATTATTATGGTTTATTTTTTCCTAGTATGGGAGTTTTTTTTTTTTTTTTGCCTTTTATGATGCGAAATCCTGCCAGCGCACATATTGAAGTTATGAAGGAAGGTTTGTCGTGCCTATGCACAGGGCCTTCAAAAAGTCGACTTATTATTATGGTTCTTGTATTTGATTCATTCTACAGACCTGGTAGATATAGCCTTCTCCCCATAGATATTATCCGTTCTGGGAAGTACCGCCGCACGTGGCCTTTGTCATTAACACCCAATGCCTAGTTTTCCAGACGAAGGCTTTTTTCTTCCCTTTATTTTCTCTTTAATTTTGTTTTTATTTTTTGTATAAATCATAAAGATGATTATAGCGCCTTTCCTCTTCCAATTAGTATGCCAGACATTTAAGTGTTTTATTAGTCGTGAGATTAGATCACTAGACAGCAGTTATGATGGTCATCATTTTTTTTTCGCCTTTGATTGTAGGAGTATACCGAGGAGATTGAACGCTTACGCCGGGATCTGCTAGCATGCCGCGAAAAGACCGGTATTTATTTAGCTACAGAAAATTACACCCAAATTATGGCCGAGGCCGACACGCAAAAGAGGGAAATCGTGGACAAAACCTTGCAACTGCGGGCCATGGAGGAGGAATTGGCGCGAAAAGAAGAAGCTTTTGTGAACCTCCAGCAAGTCTTGGCGCGTCGCGAGGAAGAGTTGACGGAAAAGACCAAGAAACTGGTGCACACCAAGGAAAGACTGGTCAAAACTCACCAGGAGTATGCCTCGACCTGTAAAGACCGCGATGAAAAGCATCATTTAGTGAAAGCCCATCTCGCTACTGAACGGACCCTGGGCGATCAAGCGAAGAAGCTTTTGGAAGTGGCCCAGCACTCCACGCAGGATCTGAGCAAATTGCACAGTAAAATGGACCGAAAACGGTGAATATTAACACAAAATTGTTATAGATATTTTCTATTTTAATTATATTGTAATATTTGAAATACTTTTTTTTTATTTGAAGTTAATTTCTAATGTTTTAATTTTGTTTTTATTTGAAGTATTTTTTTAATATTAAATTTTTTATTATTATATAGTTTAATTATAGATGTTTTAATTAACGAAATTATTTTTCGTAGTTCCATTGAAGAGGAGAATAATCGGATTAGCCATGATTTCCGGCAGAGTTTTACTCAGAACTTAGTTCGCATGGAAGACCGTCTCGTGCAGTTTACGCAGAAGCAAGCCGACTTCTGCAAGGATATGCGAAACAATTTGGGTAAAATTCGCGAAATTTGACGAGAATACCTTGATTGCATTCTTAAATTAGGTGAGCGATTGGAGAAGCGGGGCAAGGAATTGACGGCTGTTAGCGAACAAATGAGCTCTTTGGTGAGGAGCCAAGGCTCCATTGCTGGCGACTTGCAAAAAAATGTGGCTGACCAGGTATTTTTTTATTTTTTTTGTGTGTGTTTCGTGACTGACTTTCGGGTTATGGGATTTTTTCATAGACTCAAGAAGGACAAAAGTTCCTGCAGACTTTGATCAAAAACACAAGAATGGAATCAGAAAGCCAGGTTGCGAGCATGCAAGCTTTCCTCATGCAATCTTTTCTGCCGAAACTGCAACAAATTTCGCAGAATTTACTTGACGAGTCCCAGACAGTTGTACAAATGAAGAAAACGCTGGACCAGCAGGTGAGACGCATAAATTATTTGTGGTTCTTGTTTGTGATTTTTTCTTTAATTTATTTATTTTTGGGATAGTTGGCATTACAAAACGAAGCAGTGCATACTTTCGTGACGGAGCAGCGGGAAGCGCTTAGTCGTGTGCGTGCAGATTCACAGCGTCTGTTACTCGGCCAGCGAGAAAGCTTGCAAGTCATTAACCATCTGAAGAAAAATATCGACCAAGCCAACGCGGCTAAGCAAGCGGTAAAGGGATTACTTTCACTTCGCATCCACTAAATCATTCTGGAACGTAGGATTTTTCGCAATACGTCTCATCTATACAAGCACTACTGGTCTCTATGGAGAAATCCCAATCTGCTCATGATTCCCAGTTGGTGAGCGGGGTGGAAGGGTTGACCGTTGCCATCGAGAATCAAGGATCCGGGCTGACGGACCTGGGAGGTTTGCTTGATGACATCTGCCGTGATGAAACGCAACGTTCGCACCAACTGGAAACTCAACATACCTCTCGTGCCTCAGATTTGGGCGAGAAGATTAATGAGTATATGGATAAGGTAATAATTTCAGCATTTTGGGGGTTGAAATTGAGATTTATGTTCTTATTTCCACCCCAAAAAAATATCCAGCACGCGGATAGTAATTTGAGCGCGACGAAACTCGTGGAGGCTACAGAGACAGAGATGAGGGGTCATGTGTCCAACGCCCAAACGGCTTGGCAATCACTACATACCGCCCAAGAAGCTGCTGTGCGGACAGAAATGGATTCTTTAGCCCAGGGCTTGAAACGTCACGGGGCCTTATGCCAAGGCATGATGTCAACCGTCCATGCGGCTGCCCAGACCCAGGAGACCTTGCTAGAAGACCAGCGGACTGATTTTACTACATATGTGAGGGAGCATCAGGATGATTTAGAGGGCAGGTGCTCGGCCGTCAGCGATTGGGCCACTTTGATGAATGCAGAATTGAGGGCTAGGGACGAGGATGTGCACAAGTTCCTTACCGAAGATTTGCGTACAGAACTTCCCACCGGTAACGTAGTTGTTTTTATTATTCATTATTTTTCATTGTTTTCATATTCATTATTTTTCATTATTATTCATTGTTTTTATTTTTCATTATTATTCATTATTATTTATTATTATTTTATTGTTTTTATTTTTATTATTAGTTGGACTATATTTATTTAGTTAAGTATTTATTTAAGTATGTTAAGCACCAGTGATTTGCGAAGAAACAAATCATGTATTTTGTTTGCAGGCAAAACTCCTCAGCGAAGGGATTTCCAGTTTCCGCGATTTTTGGCTGCCACTTCGCCACATGACCGTATTCTAGAGCGTTTCAGACAAACAGCCAAAGTAGAAGTTCCTGAATTAGACATCTCCTTGCCGGAACGTATGGCTCTAGACGAGGAGATGGATGTGGCACGTTTACCAGCCGGCTCTGTGCCATCAAGTCCCGTTTTGAAGGCGCCAGCTTTGCCTGTTCGCTCTAGCTCATTACTGAATTTGCAGCGCGATCAGGAGCCTTTGGTGAAGTCAGAATCTTCCCAAAGCTTAAATTCTACTTCAAAGGTAAAATTGAAACGCGTATGACTTCGTGTAATAATAGTTTTTTTATCTAATTTTGTTACTTTTGGGTTGTATTTTGTTAGGAAAACAAAGAGAACGCGTCGGAGAAATCGACTGGACTCAACGGAAGTGACCGGAAGAGGGAACCAAAGTTACCCGAAGCCAGGACTTCTCAAAATCGAAAGAAAGCGTTAATACCTAATAATTAATTAATATTTTCTGTGTCTTTTTACATGCCGTACTGTGTATTCATTTTTTTTTCATTTTAGTTCTATTGGCCAATTTTAGTTTCAATTACACCCGTAGCGGTATTCTTATTTCTTCTCTAAGGTCTGTATTTTGTTTTGACTCTCTGAAGCTTTTAGCTGGCCATCAATAAAAAATTAATGTCAAATTAGAAAGGGTTTTGTCCAGGGTTTTAATATTTTTTTATTGTTCAAATTACGGTAATGTAGGGAAATGTTTTCTAAGACGTTTGGTATAGTTTCCTGTTAATCTGCTGTCAAACAAATTTGTTTGGCGTCAAACAATAATCTGCAAACGCTTACAGAAATTCATAGTACCAGCAGTACCACCAATGGAGTCAAACGTCTTCGGTGTTATTATGTGTTCTCCGCACTTGAGTAATACCAGTCTTTTACATGTTATTTGAATGAATAAAAAGTAAGGATGATTTGGTAATGTCTTGTATGTGAGAGCTTTTAATAAAAACAGTATAAAGCAAACACATTGCCTTGTCATTTATTTTGTAGGATTTTGAATTGTTATAATTCATACCCGAAATTGTGATGCTTCGGCATAACAAGCTCGAATAACAGGAAACCGAGCAGGGGAGATACGAACAGGGAAAGAGGCGAGGCTCTCAATTTTTTACGATTTTTGAATAAAATATAATAATAATAATGCAAGTTTCTAGAGTACAAGGTATGGTTGACCATCATATATCAGTGAACCATCATATAACCATCATAAATCGAACAAACGATGGATGTTACGCACGAGTACAACCATGGTACACGTACATCAGCTTCGTTCATATGTTGGATTTATAGAAGTTTCCTCGCCTTTTAATGTAAGCGTATGACCGAGTGGTTAACACGCACGAATGGGGACCAGCAGGTCTTCGGTTCGATTCCCGGTCGATGCACTTTATTTCGTCGAACAAACGAAATATTAACTGGCTCCTTTTCTCTGTACGTACCTTATGCCTTCCCGGCAAGATTATATTCCTATATTCGAAATTGTGATGCTTCGACATTACGAGCTCGAATATCAGGTATAGGAAAATTGGGAACAGGGGAAGGGGCGAGTCTTTCAATTTTTGACGATTTTTCAAGGGGACCCCCTTCATTTAACATTATTCCTTATGGAGAAAAGCCCTGAAAAAGCTTTCCTGGCTCGAAAAGAGACCACGCCCCATTTTTAGGCCAATCCACCAATAGGATTCGTCCCTTTTGTCGAGGCCACACCCCTTTTAGCGGATTTTTTTGAAAAATCCCACAAGAATGTTGCCAAAAATTTCCCAAAAATAATTTTTAAAAAATTCCAAATAATGTAAAAAATTCACACACATTTCCAAAAATTTCAGAAAATTCCCAAACATGTCGTTTTAATTTCAAAAATTAAAAATCGTACAAGCACATTTTTGGAAAGCAGATTTACGGGTAACATTTTGGGAACATCGGAAAAGCAAATAAGGCATTCCCAGAGGGGGATCAAAAATCTTATTTAATAATTTTCGAATCCAATTTTTGGATACAAAAGTCACATATGAAACAGACTGAGAAAACTGAGTGCTAAATACAATGTACAATAAAGGCAAACATTTTGAAAGCAATACAATTCTACTGAATTCTCAAAAATTGTACAATGATACACAAAGTCGAACCCGAAAGCTGCTATGCTTAACATCAGGACCCTTGCAATGTGTTAATTTTGCCCTGACGTATGTACTGTACAACAGCCGCAGTTGGAAGGGGTAATAATTGATGATTCACATCCAGAAGATCCATTGGTAATTTGGTACAAGTGAAATCAGCAAGGAATGTTATAGGTGGTTGAACATTCTGCTCCTCTTTCTGTATATACCCAAACCAGAAAGCCTTTAAAGAGCACCTACGGTAAATTCATTACTTCTGAAATTAATATAAACATGTGGCAAGATTATATATTACCAAAGGTTTCGAAGTTGTTCTAGCGTTAAAACTGCACAATCCAATATTTATATTCTCTTGGTAGTGGACACAAACCCTCTCAGGAGCCAATGCGATTCGAGTTGAAGAAGTTTCTGCTCATTAGCTAAACACAGCGACCAGCGATTCAAACATTTCTGAGTCCTGTTGATAATTACGTCTTAATAAAGACGATGAACCGTGACGGGCCTATTCTATTAAACTATTAAATATATTTTAAACAATCTTTTCTCAATCCCATACATATAACTGTCCCACGTACGTGGCACTGTTTCACGTTTAAGTTCAGCTAACAGCTTCCTTTGCATAACAGGATGGCTTTCCTAAAATACTAAGAATGCGAACTGGATGAGGCCAAATATAACAAAGAAATACCGCAGCGGCATCTTATTTGAACTTGCATACATGTTTTAAGCGTTATAAAACTTCTACACGATCAAAACGTTTGTAATGAAACACTGCGCTGAAAACACGCCCAAACTCCATAAACGAAGCTAAATGAATGCTTATGCATCATATGAGTGTTGTGCGTAACTATAAATAGAGTAAGTTATGAAATGTTTCTTAAAAACCAGTTAACCACCAAATATTTAAAAAGTGAATCCTACAACGGATCTCGGTACGCACATTCAGCTGCTTCGGATGCCCGAGCGCGACTGAGGCGACGCGAGGCTGCAGGCTGAATACAGCGTCCCTTGCGAACATTTCAGTTCCGCGCGCTATTCAAATCCACTGGAGAACAATCCGGAACCCACGAAAAAGTGCATTTTAACAGATCTTTTTATTTCTCGAAAGAGCATATTCGGCACTGTTAGTTCACAAAACGAATAAAGCGAAAAAAAGCAACATAGTCAGGCTGTCAAAAATTTTTCAGAAAGTTAAAGCCTACATAAACCAAAATCTAGGGTATTAACAGATTCTCCGAACATAAAAAAACAAATTAAAAAACCTAAGCTTTTTCCATCTTGTAGCACCGTAAGGACCCTAACTTTACAAAGCTTCACAGATTAAAGTTTCTTGACAAAAATGAAAAAAACTGCGATTAGAATTGCAACTTTTTCTAATATAAACGACCCAACTTGACCCTTGTCATCTTAACTTCTAATAAATAGCTTCCCAAACTGAAAACGTTAACCTCAGGTGACAAATTTCTAAAAGTCACCAAATTTTTTTTAAGGCATCTGGCAGTGACCCAGCCGGTCCTTCTCTCTTTCTTCATCGTTCCCATACGATACGTTTTGCGTCATGGTTGTCGTTCAATTTAAAATACTTCAATCTTGAAAGGTGACCCAGGAATATTCTCCTCGCCCCACTTCACTACTAGAACGTAATCTCCTCGATCACGAACCACATAATTGACCTGGTAATTATTGTAGCCCATGTGTTTGATAAAGGTTTCTTCAGAGGGACCTTTGGGACCTAACATCCCCACATACAGCAAATTATTACCTAAAAAAAAGTCAAATAATAATGAAATCCCTACACTATCAACAGTTTAAATCCAACAGCCTTACCTGCGTCACCCGCCGAAATACTAAACGTATTCTGCTTGTTTAAGTAAGCTTTCTTCAAACCCATTCCTTTAGAAGTGACTTTCGAGGCATCAGACTTGAAAACGGGCAGGATGGGGCCACTAAGTTTAGATTTGCCCAACTTCTGGACAGTTTCTACCACTACAGATGACGTTTCCTGAACTCCACGCTCTGCCAAGTCCTCGCCTAATAAGCACAATCATTACTAAGCAACTCTGAGATCATCCAAAAGTTAACATTACCTTTGCAGAGCACTCGGTAAGGCGATCCCACGATATGATATCCGTTATACTTAATCGTCACGTAGTAATCTCCAGGTACCAATGGTGTGTAATGCACTTTGTAGCCTTCTTCGCGCTCTGTACAATCCATTGAGACTTTGGAAGGACCATCGATAGTTACCGCCAATGTTCCGGCGCCAGCATTGCACGTGTCCACGATAAACTCGGATTTTTGGCCTAAATCGAGTAAAAGACACGAAACTTTAGCATTCTGAATGAAAAGAATTTAAAAAATGTCATTCACCTGTCTTGATTTCCTTGAGACCGTTGCCATAGGCAGCTACAGCAGCAGGATCAGCGTCGTCTTTGCCCACCAAGAGGCGGAAAGGTGAGCCTGGGATATGGACTCCGTTAAACTTGACGTGGATAAAGTGCACTCCGTTTTCACGCGGCAAGAAACGTATCGAGTAGATATCGGCATCAATAGCGGAAATGAAACAATCATCTTCCACTCCGGATGGAGAAACCACCTACACAAACAGTTATTAGCTTAGATTCGCACTTACAAAAATAATAATAATACCTTAGCATCGAAATCACCCCGAGCTCCATTCTTGCGCACAATAAAGGCTTGGGGCTTGTTGACTTGGCATCCCGCTTCCGGAAGCTGTCCTACTTCCACTTTATGCGCATCCCCTTGCGAAGGCACTACAAAGACTTTGTAAGGAGAATCTGGGATGTGTTGATCATTAAACTTGACACCCACGCGGTATTCACCTATTTTCGAATAAAGGAGATAAATATGCACACATTAGTTTTCATTTCACTTGTAACCGAAATCACGAAGGTTGCACACCCTCAGAATCCTGAACACTCGATGTGCTTTCCAGGGAGAATTCCTGGGTGGAAACATAGCTAAAAGCCTGAACACTCATTGCTGCACAAGGATGAACTAATAAGGAAAGACTCAACGGCTGGCTTAAGTCACGCCAGAAACGTCAATCGTGTGGGAGGCAGCTGGCAATTTTTGTTTTGGTTTGAGTCAAAGTTTGTCATTTTTTATTTCGATACTTAAAATTAGCTCGCAGGTATGAAAAACATGCCCCGAAACTAGTGAGTCGAAGAGGATGGAAATAACTTCCCATGAATGTGCCAACGAAAACAGCTCGATAATTTCGCAATCAAATTGACTCACCAGGCTCGCTAACTTTGTAGGAAACGTAGCAAGATCCGTCTTTACGGTCTTTGAAGTCAATCTCGGCTTTGCTGGGGCCTTCAACGGAAATCGCCAAAGATCCAGCGCCGGCTTCGCGGGTCCACACGTTGAATTCGCAAGGTTGATTTTGCTCGCCGCGTTCAATACCGGGTCCTCCAGCGTGCACACGATGGGCTCCACCGTCACGAAGGGGGCCAACGGTAAATTGGAAAGGTGAACCTATAAAGAACACAATTTTCAGTAAATATAGAAATTACTCCAACAAGAAGCCACATATTTAAATCATAATTACTGTTATCCGTTTACGTAGCAATATTTTAAGGAGAATAAAAACACATTATTTTTAAGTATGAAACGTGGAAACTTTCCTAATATTTAATAATATTAAGCTACGTTATGGAAATATACCTGGAATATGGACTTCCTTGTACTTGACAGACACGGTATGGACGCCTAATTCCTTAGGCACGAAAGTTACGCCATATCCACCGTCTTCTGTTGCCGCAATTTCGCCATCTTCCACTACACCACTTGGGGATGAAACGCTAGCCGCCAAATCCAAGGCGTCAATGCCTGAAGCGAAAAAAACACACGAAATTATAACGACATTTAACATTAATTTTTTCTTTAACGGATAATATTTCAATAGCATACCGTGGAATACAGAACTAAATCTTTAAATAAACCAAAACAACTTTAGCTAATTGCGTTTAAAAACAAAATTTAATATGCCTGAAAATACTGATAAAATTTCACTGAAAGGGTCATAATATGGACCAAGGTAAACTATAATAATAAAAAATGGAAGGGAAAGACACTTACCGGGAATCTTGAAGGCAAGTCTGCATTTACTGCCTACTTCCGTCACAGGCACAGCCTCCCGTTGCTTCTTAATGCGTTCAGTCTGCATATTGGAGCCCTCGCCGGCTACTTTAACGGTAAAAGGTGATCCCGATACATGGTTATCAGCAAACTTTAAGTTAATAATGTAATAGCCCGGTTCGGTCGGCCGATACGAGATGTCCAAGGTGCCATCTTCGTTATCTTTGCAGTTAATTTCTGCCTTACTGGGCCCTTCCACAGACAATGACAAACCGCCATAACCTTTCATTCGCAAAAAATTCCTATTATTTATAAATTTCTTTTTCCTTATTCAATTTCATACCAGCTTCCCGTGTATCGATGTTAAACGTATTATCCACTTGCGTCTTGCCTTCGCGAAGGGCATTGCCTTTCACTTTGACTTTCTTGGCATCGCCTACTTCTCGCTCTGCCACCTTAATCTTGAAGGGAGAGTTGGGAATATGCTTGCCCATACGCTTAACAGATACATAATGGTCTCCTTCCTCACGGGGAGTGAAAGAAATGCCTGAAACAGAAGATAAATGACTGTATTTTATATTTAATTTTTTATGTTTTTATATTTATTTATTTTTATATTAGAATATTTTTTCTCTACTAAAGTGACATGAAATAAGTACCCAAATTGCCGTTGGGGAGTGTTTTCAAGAAACAAGGCTCTTCTAAGCCGCTGGGGGCCTGAATTGAAGCATTTAGCATACGAATATCTTGTTCGTTGACGCGACCAGGCAAGGAAACTTCACTGCTGGAACCTACGCTGATTTGGTTACGTTTACGACCTTCACCTGTCGGTCCACAAATAAGCCAAAAATGGACGTCAAAACATATTCAAAGGAAACAAAGCTTGTCAAACTGCCCAACTTTACCAGTAATCTTGGCACTATAGGGACTTCCTTTGATGTGTTTATCGGCGTATTTAACCGCTACTTTGTACTCGCCCGGAGCAGTGGGCAAGTACGACACCGAAATGGTCCCGTCTTTGTTGTCATGACAACTAATTTCAGCTTTGCTGGGACCTTCCACCGCCAAGGATAAACCTCCAATAACTACAAATAGTTCAGATATTTCCATTACAAATTTACTCCATAACCTTAAGGTTAAATGTACTCAATAATTTCTAAGGTTACGGTTCTATTATTAAAAAAAAAAAAAAAAATTACCCGCTCCAGCATCCTTGGTGGAAATGGAAAAGTTGCAAGGCTCTCCACACACTCCCAAGGTAAGTCCAGGTCCATATGCTGTCACATATCCACTGCTGATGGAATCGACGAAGAACTTAAACGGCGATCCTATGCGAAGAAAAAAAGTGAAAAATAAATGATAAATTATTCACGAAAATACAAGTTAAGGGACTCATTAAGTTGTCAAGACGTTTCTTTTACCTTGTACATGCTCCTTGTTGTACTTGACGTGCAATTCGTGCAATCCTTCTTCGCGGGGCTCGTAACGGACGCTGACAGTTCCATCACGGTTGTCTTCAATCACCGGTTTCTCTGTCGTTCCACTCGGCATTTTCACTTCGGCTGCAATCAACAAAACACATAAATAACGTTATCCTACCAATTGGACACCACAATAAAAACAATACAAAACACATTCTCTTTCCAAAACGGATCCGGATGTGACGAATTTTCTACCGAATCTACTATGGCCATTGTACGTTATTTTTGACAACACTCCCCCCTTCTCTGAAAACTAACGCTACTTATAGAAAAAAAAGTTTCCATATCGTCCTTAACTTCCCCCACAATTCACACGATTAAGCTTTCAACACTTTCTACCCTGAATTCCAAAGTCTCTTCACAATACTCCGTCCCCTAAAATTTAAAACAATTTGGTCAAAAACACTCTGTAAATAGTCTCACAAAGCTTTGCGAATTTTCTAAATAAACTTGGAAAGTAAAAATTACGGCTCGGAACTGGAACAAACCCTGTTCACGACTTTCTTGGCGTAAAAATACGACTTGGTTTCAAATTGAAGATGAAAAAAACTAATTACGTAATTAAATTGTTTTAAATGAACGTCGGATTAAAGTAACTATAACCAAGTCCTTAAAGCAACTGGCTGGATTGGATTCCTTATACGGTTGAACGAGAATGAATATAGTCATAAAAAAGTTACAAGCCAGCCTAACAATCAGAAAATAAATAAATAAAATTGGAAAACAATAAATTAGGGTTTCATTAAGAGCTGGTCTAAGGTTCCAGGGCACGACTTTATGACTTTCGACTTCCGCTCTGTCCGAAAAAGAAGATAGTTAGGGAGAATCAAGGATCCGTGACCGAAAAGATGTGGTGGGCCCTCATGTCTCATGACATCCTTCTAGTTTTTGTTTCCCCCATTTGGGCACGCACATCGAACGAACTACTTTTCATCTTCTTTTCGTTCTCTTTTTCTTTTAAAACGAATTTGAATCAAAAGTCCTAGCTATTTCCAAGACTCTCCTTCCTGAACATAGCTCTTGGAACTCGGGAAGTGGAGCCAAGGTCTCTTTTAGAAAGAAAAACAGCCCGTTATTTGTCTGTCATATACCTGTCACGTGTCCTCCTGTGGTGGGCAACGGGATATTATGTAGTTCTACTGGACGATACTGGTATTGCTGAAACTGCTGTTGATGGTGATGAGTTTCGCTCACTCGTTTGGTCTTGGTTGTTTGTTCGTACACTTGGTACTTGTCACTGGAAGCCTAAAAAAGAGGAAAAATGACCCATAAGTTTAATTATTATGATTAATATAGTAGTAGTAGTAATTATTATTAGAATTTTTAAATGTACGAAAGCTAAGACTGCGAACTCATCTACTGCGAATGCGCAAACGAGTCGCTCTTTCACACACGTGACCGAAGCTTCCATGTCGTATGAATACAAATCCTCTTCCATTTTTATTGGGATTTTATACAAATTAATAGGTCGCAAGAAAAGGAAAGCGAAAACTCGGAGGCTAAAACGGTAAAACTAAAAGGGCAAGAGGCGTTTGAGCTAACTGAATCAAAACGAGAGATGCGTATAAGCTCAAGACGCTGAGCTATCTATAGGAATTTAGCGCGTTTCCTCGAAATAAGCTGCTTGTGGGCATTGTTCCCAGTTACAAACGGTAACAATCGGGACAAACTTACTAAGATTACCAAGTGTTAAGACCACTTAAGACCAGATTTTGCGTAGACTCTGAACCCTTTTTGGGGTAGTCTGAAGGGTCTGAAGTGCCAAAAAAAGAGGCAAAACTAAAGGAGGTTCTGAAAGCTTTAGTTCTTCCCTTTCAAGTTTTCTAATCAATCTGAGGCGAAAGACGAGGGCGTCAACTTCATAACGCCAAAATTGTCTGAAATATGCGGCCCTAACCTTGCATATTACATCCACGCCCCTGCTCTTTAATTCAGTTTCCCTGTATGAATCACTATCAAACTCAGCCAGCTCAGATTCAAGAAACTAACTCCAATTCCACGCCGTTTTGGTAAAAAAAATCTTACAACGGTCACGGGAAATGGAGAAATCCAATCCTACAAAACCTATAATTCGGCAAATTTTACGGCAAAAAAGTGCGTACAGTATTTCGAAATACTTGTTTTAATTCACTTCAAATAATCTCAACAAAATTCAAAACTCAACTAAAATTGACTTAAAAGACTTACAACTCAATTCCATAAATTTTACGTCGAAAAGATGCGTATTTCAAAATATTGTTTTTTTTTCTTGTTTTAAGTCGATTTTTTAAAAATTATTTTATTTTATTTTAAGTCGAAATTTTCATTGTTTTTCTACTAAATCACCTACGGAAATCCCAATATCTAGCGAACATTTAAATACAATGAAGTACTACGATTAAGTTTCGATTTTTTCCATTTTTCCGTAAAAAACGCAGTATTTATCTTATGTAAATTCCCAAAGATGTTTGGATTTACGGTACTAAAAAAATTACATATTCCCCCTTATCGATTTTTTTAAATGTGAGAACCCTTGTTAAACATGTAACCCTGAACAGAAGTAGGCTCAATAAAGATAAAGCTAGACAGTATAATCTTTTGGAAGATTTCATATCGATTTAGTTCAACGTAGCTATGAACTAATTCGTCACCTCAATCGTAGATAGTAAATTTAGTTTTTTTTATATATTTTTTTCCTAGAAAACAAAGGCTGGCCTTCACACTTGGGTGGATCCCGTATCGTACAACAGTGTGTGCCTTGTAACTATTATTACGGTCATGCGAGTTCTTCTTTAGGACACATGTTCTCTCTCCCTTCTTTGTCTATGCCTAAAAACCTACTTTACGCGTTTGAAAGCGTTTTAAACACCGCCCTTCATTATATATTCGGATGGCGAATTCTCGACAAGAGCGAGTCTTTGCCGTAAAAGGCCAAGTCGCATTCGGGCAGGGCCAATTAATAAACACAGCAGAGTGGAAAAGACGCTTTTTGGCAGCGCCGAGTGAAACTCCTGTCCGTACGTCTTTTTTTTCCTTTTAAGGCCCCAAAGGAAATAAAAAAAATAACCCTTCGTGTCTTTGCCCATATAAGGGAATAGTAAAATTAACAGGTTATGAGAGCACATCCAAATACATTGAAAAAGAAACCTAAAATTTACACAGTGGAACACAAAAATAATAAAAAAAAGTGCAAAGGGGAATTTTTTCAGGTCAATTTGCGCAAAACCCAGAACCGGTTTTTCACACATTCGCTTGCCAAACAAAAAAGAGCGGTAAGCGAATCTAATCCGTATTGAACATCTTACTCCAAATTCTTTGCTTTTACCACGTCCAATTTTGGTGAGTTTTACGGAGCTTCGGGAATTTAGGAATTCCGGAATTCAGAAAGCGTGACGATTTACTCAATAGACACATATTTACCCATTTCACGCCCTAGAATTGCCGTATTTTTTCGTTCTAGCACATCAATCTGGCTTCATTTCTCCAAAACTTCCTTAGCTTTCCCCAGAATTGCTTAAAAAAAGATTACTCCGAATGTGTTCCTAATTGTAGACAGCAAAGGTACTGTTATGATGACAGAAAGTACTTATTTGAATAATTTTGTTACTATTTTGAATATTTTCTTTGAATAATTCCCCAAATTGCTGCCCTTATGACGTCGATTACAAATCCTTCCAGCTAAACCAGTTATTACGAGAATTATCAGAAAAACGATCCTAACGTTGATAATTTACCCCCAAGAAGATTTTGAGAAATTTTAAAGATTGCAAAAAAAATATCATTTAAACCACCTTTCGGAATCCTGAGTCCATTCGTTGAGGCCAAAGAGGCCATCTAATTACAAGTTTGGCATTTTCCACTTCTTCTATGAAAGGGAATGTTGGTTCTGCCACGGGAGGAATGAGAAAACTGATGGAGCGCACAAAAGTAGTGGGCTCTCGAGTCCGTACCGAATTCCCGGTACTCGCCAATTTGGAATGACTTTGTAAATTGGTCACTTTCAGCGTTTTGGGGGGTGAGTTGGGTAGATTTTGTGAAGGCGACGACGAGGATGAGGATGAGCGCGAGGAAGTCCAATAATGGCTGGAATGACTCTGTACTGACGGCTTGGCATAAGTGGCGTTGCCCGACTTCCACGGCGTCGTCGACGTCGGATTTGTCGCTACACTTTTTTGGATCCTCATTTTCGAAGAAGGGGGGGGGGGGTCTTGTGTTTTTTTCACAACCTTTTAATTCCGACAGTTAGACAACACTTTGCGCATTCTATAAACAAGCTTTCGTGTTTCAAGGAATGACTTGGCGCATGAGTCGAATACTAATTCCTGTTTTTTCGACCTTATTAACGAGTTAACGTGCCAAGCAGCTTTGCAAGGTTTCTAGAGGACGCTGACGTGTAAAAAACGAACTTAATGTCACCTGTTCATCTTTTTAAAGGGATTTTTATCAGAATTTGTCACGAGTCAGCTGATACTAGGAAAATAAACTCGGGAAATTTGGGGGAAAATTTCAGGAAATTTCACAAAATTTGTTGACTTTTCCGGGAAAAAAGACAAACTGTGGCAAGGATTTCAGGCACCAGCTGAGGTGACACTCGACTACTACTGCCTTGGTCGTGGGTTCTACACGATACACGAGCTTCTCACGTAGCATAACAAGAGGGCGGAGCGGTAAATATGAGTTATGGGCGGGGTCTAAACTTGCTCAGGTAAAAACGCCTAAAGGGTAACTTTTCTTTTTAAAAAAACTTTTTTTTCAGTAGAGAATAAAAATCGTTCGTTCCATTCGTTTCTTTGCCCCTTTTTGAGCCGACAATTCAAGCAGGAAATCCTCAATATAGGATGGATCGGCACTCAAATTCTCGAGAGCTTTTTCAAGACTTTTTTGGTTGTTTTCTTGTTTTATGGATGGAGGCATTCTGAACGTTTAGACATGACAGGTGAATGGATCGAGAGGGGGGAGGCCTCATATATAACGAATTATGGAGCGGCACGGATTTGGTCTTTGAGAGAATCAAAGGCACTCGAGTCATCACTACAATTTTATGCCCGACGACTTATATATGTTCAACATATGTTTCCATTAGCTTTCAAAGCAATAAAAATCAACGTCCTGCGCTAATTTATTGCGCGCAACTGCGCTCCGGATGTTCTTAAGAAGCTAAAAACTCCGAACAGATTTATCTCTCTAGCATTTTGGGGGTAAATTTACTGTGAATTTTAACTTAACCACATTTCCTGGTTCGGATCCCACTGTAACGATACACTACGACTACGCAGACAGATGATCTTAAATCTAAACGCAAGAAACTAAACAGGTGCGAAACCAACAATCTATCTTTGAATATCTTTTTCTATTGCATATTTCCGATTTTCGTTATTAGAATCTCCGCTTAATATCATCAAGCATTCACTTGACAAACGTGATCACAATAAGCGGCATCCGTTTGAAAAAAAAATACGTTTTAACAATAAACTTTGGTAACAGGTTTATGCCTATACGCCAAAAAAAAGGGCATCTAAAGTAAGTAAATTACGCAGGAAATTTTTCCCATAAAAAAAGGCTGGGAAACCTTTCCGGGAGTTCCAAGTTCCAGCACTATCACAACTACTAATTATCCGCTACTAATGGTATGTCATTAGTGCCCTTGACTAATTAGTCACTCGGCGTTGATCCTCACCAGAATCGGAAATAATTTAATGCTATAAAAATCGTGGTAATGAATTGAAACACGCAAACTAGTCAAACTGAACTGAACGACGCAATTTTTTAAATAAGATTTGAATTTAAATAAAGATAGAAAATAAACAATTAATTACTACTTAAAAGAATCCACTCACAGTTGTTGCCCTTCAGAAGGTGACCTTTAAATTCACGAAAGGGTCTAAAACTGACCAGCAACAATCAGCAAGTGCTGCGGAGTTGTTCAACTTGTGCTTCAGTAATAAAACTGTGGAAAATGAAAATGCTTCTGCGCGGGATCCTACGCAAACCCTTCCGAATGAGCCCAAGAGTCGGCTATAAACGTTTGCTAACTTTTAGCACCTACACAGTAACCAGTACCTATATCCACTATAACCTCTTCAGCGACGACTTCGTGGACTTTTATTTTGTGACTTGCCTTTAAAAAAGTTACAAAAGCAAAAAAAAATATGGATTTCTTGTGCAAAGCGATCCTCAACTTCGCACCCCGGTTCCATCTCCTCTCTATTGCCAGCTAACTGTAATTGCGTCCAAAATAGTATATTCGGCTCCTTTTTTTCACTTCACTTTGCGTGCGACTTGACATTCAAGTGTTGCAAACACACACAAAGATATAAAAAAAAGAGTGATGAATGGAGTTCAACAGTATTCCTCTTTGATCTTCGGGAATCTTAAGTTAACCGGAAAGGACAACTTTATTTACGATTCTGGTCCGCGTTCGTTAGAGCGAACATGAAAGATCGCTAACGTCTCTCTTTGCTGTCAACTTTTCCTAAGAAATTTAATTTTGGCTACGTCCAAAAACATACTGAATCCCGATCCTAAATGACTCACAGACTCACTCCATTAAAAACAGTAATACATTTAAATTTGCAGAAATAAAAATAATTTGCTTATTTAATTTGCTACAAAAAAGCGCAAAATTCCTAGATACGTATATTGTTAAATTACTACATTTAGTATTAGGTTTCTCCATTTGTAGAAATAAGATTTTAAAAATTAGATTTTAGCTAATTTTTTTAAGTAATTTAGAATTTTTATAACGAGCTTCCTTTGTAAGCTTGTAGATGCCAACGGACAGAGTGCCACCGTTGGAACTTCCAAGAAGTTGAAGGAAGAGATATGGCTAACATTTCTGCAAAAAAGGCCAAATTTTTGCACAACCGCTCGGAAAGCTGATTGCTGTACTATCTCACACCTCGGAGCACAATATCTTTGATTCAGGCGAAAGATAAAGAAAGAATGATGCTGTAGCCTCGTTTACGAAATAAATACTCAAAAAAGACAAAGTAAAACAAAAAGTTACACCAGTTGAAAGAAATACTGCAGCTGGCGTGACCCGAGCTCTCCTGTCGCCTCTTAAAATAGCAACATAGTGGGGAAAAAGATTCTTGAAATCTTGAATTTCGTTCCAACATACAAAGCATTCGCTGTTTATGCATCTCGTGTTTTCTTTACTCGTCTTTGCACAAATCTTTGCCAAAATATGCTAAATAGTCTTGTACTCATTATTTTTCCCCGCGTTGGCATTTACGTTTACGATAGTAGTAAACCTTCTCTATCTGAAGACTTCTACTTTCATTACAACCATTTAAAACGCTCTAAAAGACTTAAGCTTCTTAACCAAGGGACTAATTTGTAAGCAAGGCCTATAATGTAACGGAAAATCTCCTTTGTGGTAAGACGCTTGACGATAATTAATGCTGACAGCGGGAGAGACAGCTTGTCACCCTTAATGACAACCATGTGTTTGAACTATGTGACAGTTTTTCTTATGCACTACGAAAGAGTTAGGTCTAAGAAGGGATACGCAGCATTTTGAAAAACAAACTAGAGGCCTTTTCCTGAGAAAGTTTTCCCAGTGTTAGATTCTTCACTTGGTGAGATTCTTAAGAGATGGATTTTCGAAACCAGGATCTGGAATTTAAGCCCCCAAAAAAAGGAAAACTCACCGTTACGGTAAACATGCCATCGGGAATGGGTTGTCCACCAAATTTGATGCTCAGCGTGTACTCTCCAGCATCCTTCACGGTATAGTAGATGGAGAAGGTACCGTCGCCATTGTCATCGATATCGATATCCACGTCACTATAAAACAAGAATTAAATTAACAATATAGCAATTGAAAACCAACTCAACAAAACGAATATTCTATAAAAAAGGATGGCAGTACAGAAACAAGAGAAATTAGAGAAAACTTACCCGCCATTGGTAGTAGTGGAGCGAATTTTGCAAGTAACTGCACCTGGCCCAGCATTCTTGGTATTGACAGTCAAGCAATACTCTTCGTTCGTAGTCAACACTTGTTGTACGCCTTCGGTGATACGGCAATTATCAGCCTGTTTACGGTCCGACAAACAAACAAATTAATTGCGAATTAAAAAGAAAATGGATTTTTTTTCTTTTTTTACCTTGCCAGTTGCGTAAGCCTGGACGTTAAACGGTGAATGAGGCACTTCTTTACCTCCGTACTTCACGTTCACTTTGTACAAGCCGCAGTCATCAGGTGTGTAAGTCGCCTTGAAAGTACCGTCTTTGTTGTCTACGATTTTCACTTTACGCGGGTAGCCATCTGGCCCCTAATTAAAAAATACACGAAGTTAACCAGAGAGAGCAGATTTAAATAAAGTTTTTTTTTTTTAATTATGTACCAAAACTTGGACTTCCAAGTCGCCATAACCAGCCTCATTGGTATCGATAGTGAAGTCCGATGGAATTGAAGCAGGAATGCCCTTGCTGGAGACTCCTGGACCGGTTACTTTCACGTATTGGGGCTCCACTGTTGGCCTTACTTTCATTTCCAATGGACTGGAAGTAAGATGACAAATTTGTATTTTTTAAAATTTATATTTTTAAGAAGAGCGACACTTACCTGCGAGGAATATCTTTCCCGTCCCAAGTCATCCTAATTTTGCAAGTGGAATTCTCGGGTGGGGGCAAATAGGTGACGTCATAAGTCCCATCCCCATTATCACGGACTTCGGGTTTTTGAGCCAGTGGACCTTAAAAGAGTAAATTAGTAAAGAATAGAGTAAAAATGTAGCTATGTTCATTTAAATTTAAGAAAATTGTGTTCAATTTACCTTTGTCAGAGCGAATGTCAACGTTCAAAGGTGCTTTGCCAGTTTTGGTGGCATCGATGCGGAATTTCTGCGGGATATTCGCGCGGCACTGGGCGGGTTCCAAACCAGGTCCAAAAGCACGTACATTATGAGGTTCGACAAGTCGGTCAGCCGGAACCTACTCAGAGAAAGCCCAAAAACAATGACATTAAAACCACAAAGAGTTTATTTAACTCGTCAATCAATTACCTTAAAAGGTGAGCCGGGAATTGGTTGGTCAGCGAATTTAATGTTGATATCGTAATCGCCAGCTTCCGTGGGAACGTACTCTACTGTGCAGGAGCCGTCACGGTTGTCTTTGCAAGTCATTTTAGCTTCAGAGGGACCTTCAATTGCCAAACCCAAGCCACCAGTACCAGCTCCTATAAAAATAATATGTTTTAATCTAATAATTAGAAAACAACAATACCAGCTCCTATCATAATAATAATAATAACCACAACAACAAAAAGTAATCTAAAAAAGGGGTTCCTGGATTATTTTACGAACTTGCATTGATACACTTTTTTTTTTTTTTTCGGTTCCCAACGTAGGCTCGCGCCTATTGTCGGTTTCATTTGGTCAGGTACAGTTAAAGGTGTCTCCTTCAATAATCAAACTTAATAGCAATTGGGGAGGTAAAGGGAGGTAGGGAGTATTGATACACTTGGATGGATATTGACAATTTAACTTTACCTTTTGTTTCAATAGTGAAAACATTGGGCTGATTCACCACTCCGCGTTCTAAACCAGGTCCGAATGCTTTCACCTTCCTGGGATCGCACCCACGACGCACATTCACACCAAACGGAGATCCCGGTACCGCAATTCCATCGTAAAGAATCTCAATCGTATGACGTCCTTTCAACATACAATTTAGGAAAAGCCCTAAAAAATGGAACTTCTATACCTTCTTCAAATGGTGTGTAACTGATCCGGAACTGTCCATCAGGTTGGCTGGTAATAAAAGGCTCAGTACGTTTGCCCGAAGGATTGGTAATAACACAGGACACTTTGCCTTGGTCTCCTGGACGCTTTGGCACCGCTCGTGTATCCACTGTGAAATCCGTCACGGAATCCACGAAAGCACCTGGAATGTACAAAAAAGTTTTTTTTTTTACATTTCTATAGCCTCACTAAGTGCAAACAACAAAACAAACCTATCCAATCAACCAAAGTTACAAAAATTAAGACCGCATTGCATTCCGCCTGGGCCCAGGAATCCATGCGTGGAATCTTTCAAATATTCCCAAACGCATACGTTTTCATCGCAAAGTTTTCACAAAGTTCCCTTTCGGAAGTGCAAAAACAGGGAAGAAAAGCTGCATTCATGCGAAGAGTGCCACATCTCACCAAAATGCTATACGCGAGATTGCAGTTTTAAAATGTTACAAAAAAATAAAATACAAAAATATTCTCGCTGTGTCGTTCGAGGGGGGGGGGCAAGAGGGGGGAGCTAAAGCGTACCATGAATGCCTTGGCCCGAGACGCGAATATTACGAACGTCCGTCAAAATAGGCGGAGGAGGGAGAACATCTTGGGGCCGAATCATGGCCAAGAACGGAGAACCCGGAATTGGATCTTCGTTAAAGGTCACATTGACGGAATACTCCCCGACTTCCGTGGGCAAGTATGCTACGGAGCACGTGCCATCTCCGTTATCGCGACAAGTCAAAGCCGCTTCACAAGGCCCTTCCACAGTGACCCCGAGTCCGCCTGCTTGACCTGCAGCGCGGGTGTCAATGACGAATTCCGCGGGTTTCTGGACGGGTCCGCCACTCAAACCGGGGCCAAAGGCTTTGACTCGAGCAGCACCGGCTGCGTTACCCAACGTGCAGCGCAAGCGGTAAGGGTGGGAGCTGATGGGTTCTCCCCCGAAAGCTATGTTAAGCAAATAGTCGCCCAATTCCGTGGGAGTGAAATTGACGAGGTAGCCTTCGTGGATGGGGAGGACGTGGGCTTGGATGCGGTGACCTGACGGGGTCGTGATAGCCACAACAATGCCGGCTTGCCCCCCAGCGCCTCCGGTGAGAACGCGAAACTGTTGCAAGCTGTTGAGAGGGGCAGCTGAATACAAAAATTATTCTTTTTTTAAGAGTATCGCCCCAAAAAGCAACCAAGCGCTTAGCTGAAGCTTTCAAAGCTAAATCAAACGTACGTTCTCAAGGGGAATGTAAGGATATTCGGTGTTGGATATTCTTTGATCTTAAGAAAAAAGTGAAAGGGAGGAAATGACTGGGAAAGACTTACTGGGTTCCAAGCCGTCGACTTTGACTTTGGAGACGTCCACGTGAGGTTGAGCTTGCACGGCAATGGGACATTGCGGGACCAATTTACCGGCGAATAAAACACTGACTTGGTAATTGCCAGGTGCTGGGGCGGTGTAATCCACCGAGTAGGAACCGTCACCATTGTCGGAGATCTGGATCGGTATTGGTTGGTTTTTCTCGTTCGCTACGGTCACTTGAATATCGCCTAAATTCCAAAAAACACAATATTAGAAATTATAGATGTAATTGGAAGATAATTTTAACTTAAATAGCAATGAGACAATAACTAAATACAAGCAAGATCATTGAAATTTGAACGCAAATCATATAATTATTATTTCAATAAAATTAAACAATTTAAATTAAATATAAGCAAAAATAAGACAGTTATACTTTTTAAGTCCTTTTATAGCGCCTATACCGTATTCGAAATATTCGCCATTCGGTACGAAAACAACAATTATGTGACAAACCCGAAACCGTACCTTACGGCTTATATGACAAATAAAGCTGATAAATACTAGTTCACAATTACTCATACTGGAAGCATTTTGAATAAGTACACCGCGAAAATCCAACAAAATTGCAAACTCCCGACCGTCTTTACAATTTACAAACAAGAGTGTAGCGTGACAAGAGAGTTCGAACCCAATACTAACAGGCGGTTCGCGCTTTCGCGCAGTTCACAATTCCATTCGCCGTTTACTCCACGGTAAACTTCGGCTTGGAACAAATTTATTACTCATGGATGATGGATAGTGGACCAGAGCGCATTTGTGGCATTCGTATTCCCATAGGTTTAAAAGGGGCTAGCTTTTTCCAATGTATTCTATTGGGAGCCATGTTTGAAACACCCCTGACTCTAGAGTGAAGGGTTTTACGTACGAATATTGCAAGAAAGCATGAATACACTCTATAATTTATTCTATAATATACGGTAATAATTATTCTATATAATTTTTACGTACGAATATAGCAAGGCAATTAAAATAAAATTCAGCTTACCTTGACCAGCTTCGCGAGCGTCGACGTTGAAATGAGTAGGCGTTTGGGATTTGACACCCTTTTCCACGCCCGGGCCGAAAATGAGGACCTTGTTGGGATTGGATGGCTCGGATACATGGACGCGATACGGACTATTCTTTGTTGCCACACTAGCATAATTCACCTAAACAATGCACAAAAGCTATTATTTGAGTATCACTAAAAAGTCGAATATTGACAAACCTGAACGGCGTGTTTGTTACCGCGCTGGGGAACATAACTGCACTCATATAGTCCAGGCTGCTTCTCGTTGACGCTGACACTCACAGGATTGTATTTTCCATCAGTAATCTTGATATCTAAAGGCGCTTTTCCTGCTTTACGAGAATCTACCGTGAAACTCGTAGGCTTTCCTGCACAGACTCCATCCTTTTCCAACCCAGGTCCATAACATTCCACCTATTGATAAAAATATCATAAAAAATTTGAAATAAATCCGTTCGGAATTACAATCCTGTTTAAATGGCCGCTCTCCATTCAAGTTACGCTATAATAAAAAAATTGAAGAATAGGAACTAACTCACTTTTTCTGGCTGGCATTCCGATTTGGGAACAATTTTAGCCATAAATGGCGATTTGGGAATATCCTCATTATTGCACAAGACGTGGACTGCGTAATCTCCCGGTGCGGTCGGGTAATAGCACACGTCCGCAGAACCATCACCGTTATCATTGCACTCAATTCGAGCTTGAGATGGTCCTTCGATACTGAAGCCCAAGGATCCCGTTTCTCCATTCGTGTCCACCGTAAACAAGGCTGGGTAGCCTACAATTCCACCCTCCAGTCCAGGTCCGTATGCGACGACTTTCGATTCCTTATAAGGTCCTACATTGACCTCAAAAGGCGAGCGTGGAATCTCTTGTCCACCGTAGGAAATCATGACTACGTGACGACCTTCTTTACGAGGCATATAGATAGCTTCCGTGGTCGTAGCATCGATTTTGCGCAACTTGACTGGTTCATTCACACCCCCTTTAAATACAAAGAACAAAAAATCCCATTTATTTGTTGATTTTCTATCTTACGCATTGAATTAATGAAATAAATTTACCTGGGCCGATGATACGGATATCCAAATTGCCTTCGCCAGCGCCTTCGGTGAAAACGCAGAAATCCGCACTATCTTTAACGCGTACGCCAGTAGGCTGCAAGCCCCGCCCACTCGCTCTGACGCGTCCAGCGTTAGACACTGTATTGAGGAAACAACAACGTTAATTAAAAACAAACGGAGAAGAATAGGAATGGACATATACAGTCGATGCCGCTTATTGTTATCAGGTTTGTTAAGTGAATCTTGATTCTATGAAGAGGAGATTCTAATACTATCATTTTGAATTTGACTCCATGAAGCGGCTGATTCTTATAACCAGTGATCACAATAAGTGACATCTACTGTACGTAGAGGTTTTAGTAGTACTTACGAGGAGCCACACGAACGCCAAAGGGACTGCTATTGATGGGCTTTCCGGCAAAGAAGACGTTCACGGACAAAAGGCCCACGACGGAAGCCACATACTCGCAACGCCACACATCAGCACTAATTTGACGCAGCTTGACCGGAATTGTGTTACGGTTCCCTGCCGCATCTAACACGATTACTTCCGGCGTTCCTCGTCCAGCATCTAAAACAAAAACAAAAAAAGAGATAAAAAAAGTCTTTCAGCCATTCCTGCTGCGTCTTCTTTTTTACCTTTGGTGAAGATGTCAAAGTACGTGGGGCGGTTGACCACGACGCCCTCAGGCTCTAAGCCAGGGCCTGAGGCTGTGACCTTGGAAGCATCTCCAGGTTGACCTTCTACTTTGACGATGAACGGCGATTTGGGGATATCCCGGCCATTATACAAGACCGTAACTCGATGAGCGCCTTCCATTACGGGCGTGTACGAGCAACTGTACGTCAAATTGCGATCATTGTTGAATTTGACTTCCACCTGGAAATAAAATAACAAAATTACGATTAAATGGAACAGCGAGGGTGGAATTTGAGTGTTTTTACCGGAATCTTGTCCCCTTTAGGTCCTTCAACAATGGCATGGACCTCCCCTTTGCCTGCTGAGAAGGTTTCAACTGTGAAATTAGCAGGAGCTCCGATGACGGGGCCTGTAGGTTCCACTCCAGGTCCATAAGCACGTACCCTAGAGTGCAAATCACAAGAAAGGGTAATTTTACTACCCATAATTCTCCCAACGGTTAGAATTAGTAACGGACATTGCGCTAAGGACAGCTCATGCTAATGCGTTTACATTAGCAGCCGCATGGAGCCATGTTATTATCTAAACATCTAATTTTTCCGGTTTTTAGGGGTATTTTCTTCTCGTTTTTAAAATTAATTCATTAATTCAAGTGAAAGCGTGCAACAGCCGCATTCCTATACAAATGAGACACATATAGACACTCAAAGAGTTTGACGATTTTACATATCCTACCTCGGCGGGGCCGGGCTGGAAAGGACGAAAGAAAGAGAAAGAAAAAAAATAATTTTAACACAGTTCTCAGAAATCTTCCAATCCTCCGCAACTTTTTTTCCAATTTTTTTCTTATTTTTTGTATGTTTTCTTATTTTCCTCAGTTTTGCAAAGAGCTCTTATTACCTATCAGCGTTAGTGCGGGGACGAAGAGGAGCTCCAGGCTGCAATTTAGCGTTCGGGTACTGCGACAAGTACGTCATCATGGATAATTCGTCCACATTGGGGTTCACGATTTCCTCGGGTTTCACCAACTACAAACGTTTGAAAGGAAAAACCCTTAAAATCATCTATTTTCAAAACTCTTATTTGTATCTAACGCTTTTTATTCAAGTAAAAAAAAAATTAAATGCTTAAAATTTCTTTAAAAAATTAAAAATAAAATAAAAGTTGATACCTGAGGAATGCGTAGCCAGTCATCAGCCAATCCCATGGCTTCAGTGGCGTTTTGCAGGGCATCACGAGGATCCCAATCGTGCCAGTCAGGGCACAAACCTTAACCCAAAACAAAGTCCGATGGATGATAGAATTTTGTTTATGAGCAACTATCTCTTTTCGCAAGGTTTTTACCTGGAGCGACAGCATCGACCAAAGCACCAACAGCACGACCATCATTCCAGTCATTGGTAAAGTTGGAGATGGGCAGCTCGGGAATTTTGCTATGGATCCAGTTAAGCAACCTATGGCATACAAAGTAGAATATTAGCCCTTTTTGCTCGAAAAGGAAACCCAACCCTTGTAAATGTTTTCCTTTTTTCTCAATAAACATACCAGCCACACGCTGTGTAAAGGTAAAAAAAAATCATGAAATAGTCCAAATTCACCTTTGCTTAGGAGTGGGACCCTTATCTCCTTTGTATTCTTCTTCGCCTTCCCACATGGGCATGGAGATGGAATAGTGCAAAATCAGGGTCCATATCAAACCCAGAATCAACTTCAATTTGCAGTCAGTGATATCCGTCGAGTCTGAGATAAAAAACAACAACGAACATAAAATTATGACGAGTCGATTTATCATCACATGTGTATTCATTAATCATTATCATAATAGTGTAAGGAAAAAAATATTTTCCAAAATATTTTGTGGTGATTCATTACTTCTAATCCAGCCCTCAAGAGTCGTAAAAGGCGAAAGACTATCAGCAATAATACAAACTTATTATCATCCTACACTCTTAAGCTTGCTCACCGAGTACCAACTATGAAAGTCAAGACCTCAGGACGACCTAAATTAAATTACATATATCATTATTGCAGATTTAATCTTCAACCCCGACTTGGAAATCTTAGCTCGAAGTCTGGCATGGTGTAACTAATAAATTGTAGGAAGCTTGTCTAACCAAACATTGCCTAAAATATGTAACACGTACGGGGGTACGTATCTAAAACCACCAGAAATGTGTGGGTTGAAGATTTGGACATGCTGTACAGCTACAGCCATAACAAGCCAACGCTTTTATTGGCACCCATCCAAGCCAGCACTACGAAATCTAAACTGATTAAAAAATATTAAGAATAATAAAAAAAATATCCCCTTAGAACTCGTCTGAATGGTCGTAGCGCGCGTGGGCACTGAGAGACTGTCTTACTTAATTATTATCAATTAGAATGTCTGTCAGAGAAGTTAACAATCTATTAATCCTCCCCAACCACACCTTCCCTTAAACAAGGTGCAAAAACTGCATAAGAAACAATACTATCTTCGCCCACACAGTACTTTACACCGCAGGTTTTATCGCATAAAGTTCCCAGAATCTTCAACCTGCCCTGCCCTACAAGGTGGCAAAAGCCAAGCAGTTGAGTTGCTAAGTTCGACAAAAGCTTGAATTCTGCACTTGAGCCAAAAGGTGGCCAAAAGCAAGCCAAAAGCCCCGATATGGAAATCCAAGGATTGTCAAAGTCAAACTTCCGTTACTTAACTATTATACATTAAAAAAAAATCAAACTGGACATAATACCATCTTGTATGAGCATAAATTACGTATCTTGTTTGTTTATTTTAAAAAAAGCCTCACTGTCCACAGAGATTTGTCAAAGTCGACGCGATATAATTAATCAAATAAGGTGTTTCGAGAATTGGAAGTGAATGACCTTCGTGTGAGCATCTGGATCAATGTTCTAACAAACAGCCAAGATTCAACTCAAGGATGTATACACCATACCGGTATTAAAAAATTGAAACAAAACGTGAAAAAACATGTAAAGAACGACAGGTGTAAATTGACCATATTTTCCCACTCCAAATGAAAAAAGAATAAATCAGCCATCTGTAGAATCTCTGCTTTTCATAGCTCCTGACTCGCTGGGGTTTCACAAGCCGACTTCCCTGTCTTCAAATGCAAAAACTTATTTTTGATGCTAATGAAAATGAATTTTGATAACACATGAAATTTTGATAAATTAAAATACATTTTGTACGATAATGAAAGTTCACGGAAACTCAATCCAAATTCAGATAATAAACACTTGAAAAACCCTTCTCAAAGTTCCTAAATTTCCTTATAAGAGAAAGAAAAAAGTGCTGCCAGTACAATTAGGAGTTTATATTTCGTCCCGTAATGTGATCTAGTTAAGAAAAGGTTATTATAAACTTTATTTTTTCTATAAATTAGCTTGGCTCGCAAAATTTTCGCTTGAAAACGGGCAGATATCGACACGGGGCACGGAAGTGTGTGGTTTCCACACACTCAACGGAAACACGAGAACAGAATTCACGCTCTCTCAAGCACGATAAGCTAACCCACTTCAAAAATCATCAAAACTGAGACTTTCCGTGCAATTTTTAGTACGTTGTAGACACTTTCCTCTTCCTGTTTCGCGAACCGAGAAATTTGCGTCCCAAATTCTTTTTTTTAAATAGTTTTCGCTTTCTGTGTCATGATACCTGGGGTTCAAAAGAAGCTGTCTAACCTTCCCTTCTTTTACCATACATGGTCATAAGTTCGCCGGTATAAGAACTCACGCCTAATATAGCTTAAACCATTTCATCTACTTCCCTTGAATAAAACAAAAAATAAATAATTACATAATTCCAACCTAAAAAAGTACACTGAGCTTTTTTAAATTGGCAGCGGCACTGCTTCAAAACTGTCATTTTAATGACCATACAATTACTGTAATCTCCTTTCCACAGAAACGGCGGTTAGACCTCTGATTTCCTGCCAAATTTGCCACATATGCTTACGAAATGCGTAATTTATACCAAATAATATTGCAACACGTGTACTCTTAGTGCTTACTTCAATCCCGGTTCAGGAAATCAAAGTAAAAATGGACTAAACATGGAATCCAATCTGCAAATCGGGCTTTAAACAACAGTGCAGAATAACATGAAGGATTTTCGCAATAATGAGGCTCTTATTTACACATTCGCCTCCAGCTGTTAGGATTTTTGTCGCCGGCAAAATCTGTGTCAAGGTACTATATACCTTTTGCCCGCTCTAAAACTTTCCCTTTTAAGGCATTGACTTCTTCCCAGCAAGCTCCGGATCGCTCTTCGTATAGAATCTAAAAACAACTCCAAAAAATGAACAACAATGTCTCGACGCGAACCGTATCGCTAAGCCACAGTATCACTGTGCCTCATGTTGACTTTAAGTCTCATAAAAATTCTGGTGGAGAAAAAACAGCGTAAAATCATTTGGAGAGCACAAAAGTAAGCACGCAGCAGGTAAACACACGCCCCGTAATACCACCATTTCCGGTATGGGTCTGCTTATAAGCCTCATTCACATTCGCAACAGCAATCAACACTTTTATGTTATTCAAATCCTGCCCTAAAACCTTGCTTAAAACTCGGTACAATTGCGCAAGTCTGCCCAAGAGCTTTAAAACTCGTTAGATTTGCACACGAAAATTGTAAAATGTTTACCTTCTCCGTCCACACCATAACATAACACTATACTTTTGTGCCTACTGCTGTGTGTCATACTAGGAGGTCTTGGACAGCCCTATAATCCCTACACGTATTGTCTGTCAAGCCTGAAATGAACTTTAGATTGATGACAAAACTCGAGAAATTGGGAAACTTACACCCCAAAATCTACTCTACATTTCCTGTTTTTCTGAGTATATTCCGTCATATGGAACACGTTATGTCAAGTGGTTTTATTCCACTTAAGATCCCTAACTTGTCTAACCGCTTCCTCTTTTTTTACTAACAAAAAGGAAAAGAAAACTTTGTAGTAACTTGTAAGTAGAAATTTGTTTAAAATGTTGTTAAAAATAACAAAAGTAAACTGTAACTAAAGCCAATATAAAAAGTAAACTACAAAAGTAAAGCATTGAATCCTGAAAAACATCTTGAACACATTGAAACACATTGAATCTTGAAGTGAAATATTGAATTTCTTGACAAACAGAAAGTTAAGATATCCAGTTTAAGTCGTGAACTGTTATAATAAAACTTGGATTAGACCATTTTTAGCGAATTATGTAAGCATTTTATAACTCATTTAAAGAAATTGTCTCTAAATTCACTATTTTAGAAATTATTTTTGTATTTCTCGTTCTCTTGTTCTTGAATTCGTTAAGTTTCAAAACAAGTGTCTAGTGTTACGATTGTGGCCACTTGTTAGTTTTACTCTAGAATTAGTTTCGAAACAAACTTATATGCTGCCAAACTGGTTCACCCACACAGCAGCTATCGGATATATGACCGGTTTAACCACCTATGGGCCCAGAGGCGTAACATTCCACGTCTCTGCGAGCCGAGATCAAACACCCTAGCATAGTGTATATACATACAAGTATAGGGCCTATATACTATACTGTGTATATCCAGCAGTCAAATTAGACCTTAACTAAAAGATGCAATTTCCCCACACAAATGCCCCTATATCCTATAAAAGGCTTTTACGTAAACGTACAACGCCTCTCTTTTAAAACGCTTTAAAACACGGACTTGATTTTAGAAAGAAAACCGTTCACAGATGCCTGGTGATGACACAACAAGTCAAGATTCTCTATTCCTACCATTCCCTCGCTCCCCAAGCCGGAAAAAGTTCTAAGGCATGACGTAATCCCCTTCAAATTTCTTCAATTAACGCCATACTTCCTTAGTTTCTATAAAATCCTTCAATTACAAAGAAAATAAAACAAAGAAAATAAAGTAAACTGCTCGAAATAAAAAGTAAAACGGACGTCGCCTTAAATGATATGGCGGAATCTCTACATCCTATAAAGCGGTGAAGCCGGTTCTACAATTTAGAAGAAAGAAATCGTATCCTGACTGAAACACTTTTTCTTTCGCACTGATATAATACGAAATGATAGCAGGGCAGAAAAGCTCAACTGTGAGATAACTGGGTGAGATAAAAGTATCCCAAATGAGCGTTACGGTGCTACGATAAAAGGTCCGTTTTTGCGAAAATTGCCCAAGAAAGGGCTTCAAGCTCTGAAACTTAAAAGTTTAGGGTTTGGAGCGCACGTGACTGCGCATTTACAGAGCAATTTGAGCCGCAAAAGCCAGAGAAAACCTCACATTTTGAACAATGTTGATCTGAGAGGGATGATAAGGAAACTGGAAAAATAAGATTGAAAATTACGTGAAAGACGGAACTCACCAATATTGACAATGCGGATTCCTTCGTCTTGTTCGAGGAACTTGAGAGCCACGGACACATTTTCCAATTTTTGGGATCGGAAGGTAGGTTTCTTGTTGTGTTTAGGCAGTTTCTTGCCCGAAAGGACTTGAACTAAGGCGACGAGGTTCAATCCATCAGACAAATCCGTTTCCAGGTTGCCGAGGAATCGCTCCACGGTCTTGAGGTGCTCATTAACCCATCGGGTAAAGGTGTTTTGCTGGATTTTCTTCCACTGGGCATCTTCTGCCAAATCGCGCTCTGTGGCCACCATTTCGGCATCGGGGTCGGATCCCGACTGCTGTTGCTGTTGTTGATGTAAGGCGATTTCGGCGGCAGCGGCCGCGGCCGCGGCAATGGCAGAACCCGCGGCAGCCCATGTTGGACCCTCCCCTTGTGGATTCATGGCTCGCTGCGTTTATAATCCCACTCCAAAGCCACACACTCTCTATCCAAAAGTCCCTTTGGAATTCACAGCGCCACGCAACCTGTGGGAGAAAAACAGAAACGCCGTTAGAATCATAATCACGTGATCCCTTCACCACACCTGGAATAATGAAATACGAATACTATTATATCCTGAAGTAAGGCAAATCTTAAGGGACTTTCCCTTTCTTCTCGATGTAGAAGCTGTCGGCATGAAATGAAGAGGAGGAAAGTGAGAAAGAACCTAAGCGGGGGATTCATTCATGGAGGTTCTCACGAGTAAAAGACCTTATAAGTGCATAACTGCTTAACTGTTTGATTGAACAACACCTGTGCTGGCGTTGGTGTGAAGGTCGGCGCGGAATGTACTTATAAGGCTTTTGGTTGGCAGACAATCTCACATAGATAGTCCTAGTAGACGACACTGATCTAATAGGAAGCTGGATTGCATACGAAATAGTCCGTATATGGAGAATATGAGCTGACAAATGAGTAGACGAAAACTCCAACGATGGAAATTGCAAACTAGTTCTAATAATGAATAACATTCGAGGTTTTCTTACGAGATACTACTACAACATACGTTTACATGATAATGTTTTATAGTTATCGAAAAAAGTATTATGTACTAGATTTAAATTACCGAACAAAACTACATTGGCATTTTGTTTACGTCATTGCCACTTTTGGCGCCCAAAACTCGCACGTTGCCAGAAGTGCTGACAGGCGTTGCCAAATCGCTGAGAAATCTTCGAAAAACTTCCAAAAATTTGAACGTCACGCATTTTCACCGAATTCCGAAATATTTATACGGAAAGTATGAGAAATGACGCGAAAACCGTAAAAACAATTAGGTAACAGCGGAATTGTTGCTAAAGCTAAAAAAAAATCCGTCAGCGATTCCATAATAAATCTGCGTAACTTTTTGTTTCAGCTTCTTATTTTCTGTCCCCGTTGCTGTATTCTATTTATAATTTTAAGAATTCCACACTCCATTAGTTAGACAGCTTTTAAATTGTATATTTATACACTAAAGAGAATCCGAAATTAATTTTCAAAAAATGGGACAATTAACTAAGTCTTAAACGACTGGTTAAAAAGAGAAACCCGAAAAACTAGTTAATGCTATTGCGATACTAAATGTTATTTTTTATTTTATTTGTATTGGAAACAGCGTTTACACAGCTAAATGCCATAGAATAAAACCCGCGAAAATAAAATCCTCTTTGGCAGAGTTGAACAATAAGATTTTACTTTCAATGAAATTAAAAAAACAATCCTACAAATGGTATCCCGGCATCAATCGTCGGAGCATCTTCCTAAGATAACACTAACGTATACGACCCTTCTGCTTTATAAAAACCAGTACAACGCAACACCTTGTTGTCGTGGAATTCTTTTCCTTGCTTATTTAACTAGCCTCGTAGCTCTCGAGTGTCTAATGCACAGGGTGTCTGTACAGTTTACATAAGACGTAGGCAACAGCATAGCACGTGGGAGTCGGCAAAAAAACGAAAAAAAAGCTGTTTCAACTGTTGTTTTGGCTTCTTCCCGTCTGCTCGTGCTTCCTCTTTACTAATACTTCTACACCTTCTTCTCCTCTTCTTTCTTTTTTCCCCCCAGGTTCATCTTCTTCGTCACAGGCTAAATATGCTCACACATCCACAAGAAGCAACTGCTGCTACAACGTCACTCAAAAACCCCATTGCAATTTTTCACATGAAGGTTCCAAGAAAAACCCGATAATGAACTCTCCCAAGTACCGTTTTATACCCACCCTCCTCTCCCGTTTGCCATAGGTCAACAAGTCGACACCTACGTAAACTATATGCACACTGAACTCGTATTCCGAAATCAATTCAGGCACAACTATACAACTAATAAACAAAATATCGGAAGATTGTAGCTTGCCTTCCTTAAAAAGTACCAATTATTAAAAAATAATTTTCTCACCACGATTTAAGAACCAAAGCGTTGAACAGCTGCACAAATAAAATCCTAGAGGAATTTCACACCGTGCGATACTCGACTGACTTGGGTCACGTCGCAACTGGGACTGAGGCGAGAAATCGGCTCTCGAGTCCAACTTTCTTCCAGCAAAAATGCTGACACCCGCGAGATAAAAATATCGATAATACCTGTTTTTCTTTTATAAGGGTTTAACGAGTTCAAGTTTAAGGGATTTTCAGAGGAAGATCAAAAAGCACACCAGTTTAAGGGAGTTTTTCCTGTGTTGAGAGTGACAGTCTTGGGGTTGAATGCTCTTATTTAACGCTTTGCTTCGAGTTTTGCGTCTGTGTGTGGGGGGGGGGGGGGGTATGGACTTCGAAAAACGGCTAAATTTAGCGGGCCCCATAGTTCCTTTACGGGGGCGTTTGCATTCTTAAGGATAGAGTTGGCTGGCAAACAGCAGAATGCTTTGGCGTTACGGAGGCGAATTTCAGGCGCTTGATCGTTTCTTCACTGGATGATTCATCTCCCTCCAAGTTTCTCCAGACTCTTCTGCTGCGTTTTGTCATTCTTGACCCGCATCTACCTGCCCATGTATAGACAAACATCACCAACTTGATTTCGTCAACCATTTCCAGATTTACCTTCCAACCGCTTTGGTAAAATGTGTCCAAAATTTTCTTCCAAGAATTTTCTTCCAAATGTCAAAATTTTAACTCGCCAACGTTCGAGAATACGATTCCGGGTTACTGTAAATTGGATTTGAACCCTTTCCGGCGGATGAGTGATATCAATTTCTTGTTTGCGACTCGTCCTATCAGTCTAACCTGGAATTGGAGCTTGAAAAGTTCAAATTATACGAAATATTAATGAAAAAGGGAACATAATGTCCCGATTCGGGCTTTAACGATCTCCATCAGCCTGATAAGAAGAAAAGACAGCCTCCACCATCGTTTTCTAAGGGGAAAACGGCTTTAAAAAAAGAGTACTGAAAGAGAAACAGGTTTTTGTTCTGTTTTGAAAAGCTGTAGTTACATATTCTTTGATTTTATTTGTGTCTGGGGGAGAAGAGCGCCAAGAAACTAACACATGCATTTGGAAATCCTTTTTGCTTCGTGGCCTACTTCGAGTTCCCAACAGTTCTAAAAGGACTTTTCCCTCTCAACCTTTTCCCCGCAAGTCAGGGAAAGAAGACTATAGCGGAATGCGTTTAAAGCCTTTTTCGTTCCTTTTTTTCGTTTCAGAAGAGAGAAATGCTGCCTAGACAATGCTGCGTGACACAGCCCATTTACATACGAGGCGCAGTTAACTCATTTGGCAGAACCATTTGCCAGCCATAAAAGATGCTCATCTCCATTTCCGTCAGGTTTTGCTTAACGAGATTACGGGGGAAACTAGAAATGACCTGGAGGAACTGATGTACTCCAAAACCCTACAAAACAGGCATGGACATCTGATAAGACCCCCCCCCCAAAAAAAAACAAACAAAAAACTTTACCATTTTGGGAAAGACTTTTTTCTTGGCGGATTAATGGAATTTGGATCCTGTGCATTAATCACTTAAATTTGCTCATAAAGAGGCTTGATGTAAACACGTGAGTTAATTTAGGCCCCTGGAAGGCAAACACGTGCAACCTGTTTGTGTATAAGAAGATTAGACGAAATTGTGGTACTATGACAACTCAGTTCCGTAAAATTTCACAGTATGGGGCTTAAAATATGAAAAAAAGGTGGGAAAAGGAAACTTTCAGTCTTTTTTCTTTTGAGAGTGAATTGTGCTATTGGTCACACTCAAGCCTTTTACAGACACCAAATCGGTCTTAAAACGTCACAAACGGACACACAGGCGACCAGTTATTTCATCACATTATCATACAAACTTTGTGGAAGAAAAGGGTATAAGGAGAAAAACAACAGCTTTAGCATTGACCAATCATTCATGACAAACCAAAGTAAACTACAGGGTTCTTTACATACACAACACATATACCCATCGCATATAAAAAGTTGTACACACTTCTTTTCTATTGTTTATGTCCTGCTGAGACCGTATTATACTAAGACACAGGGTACTTTTTCTTGCTTTATAGGAAACGACTAGACTACTAACTTAAAAACAGCCAATTTGATAAACTCCAGGTCTTATATTGTACGAACTGAAATTTGCTTGAAAACTTAAAAGGAAATAAAAATCTTTAGGTAAACCGGTGTGTCTTAGTATTGTTTTTTTTTTCAGTCACGCACAACCCAACATATATACTGATTGTTATTCACTCTCTTCTTTTACGTCGTTTAGTTCTTTTCTCGGGATTTGTCTTCTTCAACAACGCCCCAAACTTGCCAAATCCAATATTCTTTCCTTTCCCTTTCCAGTTAGAATCTACCGAGATCATCCCAGCATTCACACTTTGTTTTTATCAGATTTAGAATCAGTTTTGCAAAACGTATGGCAAATCTCAATATGTTACGCACTATGGCACATCACCAATGATAAAAAAAAGCTGGCTACAAAAGTTGCTTACCTTTTTGCTTTATTTTTGTTTCTGCCCGCTAATATTCTGGCTAAACCAATCTATGTACAAACCGGCACTACTAATGGCGGCATTTTCATATTTTTGTGCTTAATGCGCCAATAAGTAGGAGCCGTTAACATTAGGTGGCGCAACTGCGCGTCTCCCGAATACATTAATGTCCTGGGGCAGGAAATACAAATCTTGGGACATCCAATTCAACGCTTTTCTTGAGGTTCTCTAGATACATCTGCCTGTTTAGGACAGGGTTGGTTCTTGGGTGGCCGTCACGGAGGCGAAATTTTTGTAGAAGGCGGAGAAGAAGGCCAATAGTAGGACCAATAAAGGAACCATACAACAGGCAGTGGCCTAAATTATTTTAAAAATGTAAACAATAGTAAAATAATTAATATATCTAATACAAGAAAACTTACGAAAATCTTTTCAACCGTACAATATTTTCAGAAAGCTTACTAGATTTAGAATGTGAAAAATAGTGAAAAACTGAATAATGTACAAAATAATGTACAAAATAAGTAAATACAAAAAGGCGGAAATGAAATTAATCTTGTAACAAATTTTGCCTGGAAATAAAACCCGAGTAAAAATTACCTGGAACCATTTGCTTTACACCTAATAAAATCACTCGGATGGCCTAAAGGCAATGAGAATGGCCAAGAGCAGGACTGCGACAGGCACAAAATAAACCAGCTTGACCTGCAGGCCACGTCACAACGATTATCGTAAACCAAGGCAGAAATCAAGCAAATTGGGCAATCCAACATACAAAATTGACGAAAAACAACGAACATTAGACGGGAAAAAGCAATTGAACAATAACTTAAAATAATGCTGTGAAACTTGAAACTTTCTTTAAGATATTTTTGTTTTGGTTTACTTACGTTGCGAGACTGGGATGACAAAAGCTCGTAATTGTCTCTCAAGTCATTCAACTCCGACTCCAAAGACTTTTTCTCTGCTTCCAATGTCCCTAACCTTTCCTTCAACAAAACTACCTCACTTGAACACGACTCCTGTAACGAAAAGCATAAAAATGTATACAAAACTAGTTTTTAACAGCAATGTCCTTACCAAAATCGTTTTGCTGGGAGGGAAAGGTTTCTCTTGTGAAACAGAAGAAACATTGGATAACATCACATCGTCTTCATGCAGCGGTAAACAATTCGGTGCTTGCCACCTAATCAACCGGGAAAAACACACACAAAAAGTAATACATTACCCAAGCACAGCTCGCAAAATTATCGTCAAACTCACCTGCTGAGCTGGTTTTGCAAATTTCGGACGCACTCCCCCATCCTTTCATTCTCTGCCCGTAGCACCTTCTGCTCACTGTCTCTGCTCTCCATTTGTTCCTCCATCCGTTGGCACATTTCCGCATGGGCTTTGACGGAAACTGAATCTTGCAAACTAGCTTCCAAAGCGCCAATTCGTTGTTGCAGTTTCCTGATCAATTCTTGGCTTTCACGCAACTCTTCACGGTTTGCTTCCAAATCCCCTACACGGTAAGTAAAGTATAAAACATAACGACTAACAATACATTTACTTAATTTTTTTTTTTAAACCTACGCGAAGCCATGCCCATTTGGTGTTCTGCGTCAACTGTGGCCTCCCGTGCGTCGTACAGTCGTTTTTCCAGATCATTCACGTAGTATCGGATTCGTTCGCACAGAAGATTCACCTCATCTTCATCTCCCAAATCTTCGTCTTTCCCATTTATCTTCCCCTGAAACAAATACGACACGAATCTATTTATACGAAACAAATACGATGCGAATCTACATGTAGATTTTTGCGGACATATAATATGTTTGTTAGTTTTCGAAAGAACGAAGCGAGTTTCAAACATACCACAAATTGGGCCAATTCCCGGAGCTGCTGCTTCATATGAGCCGCCGTATCCCATGCGTCTTGGGATTCGATTCTTGCCTCTTCCAGAGCTGCGCTAACTCGCGCGGTTTCCACTTGTGCTGCACGTCGATCATCGCGCGACTCTTTCAATAGCTCTATTGAAGGAAAAGTTTTACCAAACAAGTTCCTCTCTCTCTGCAGAGGCTTTCACTTTCGAAGGAAACGGAAAAGCGCAATAATGCAAGCGAAATATTTCAAACTCTGCCATGCAAATTACACCCAAAGCGGAATCATGCACAATGTGTTAAACACTGATGCACATGAAAGCAAGAAAAAGGAAAACAAAATCAAACCCAGGACCACCTTGCAAAATTTGGACGCTACTATGAAAAATATGCACTTCAGAACGCCATTCCCAATCATCCCAAGGCCGGACTTGAGCAAAAAACCACCAAGATATTAGTAAGAACAATAAACAATACAGACATAACGAAAGGAACCAGAAAAAGGGTTAGAAATTAATAAAAGTAAATTAAAACGCATTAAAATAAATGACAAGAATACACTACATGCCCGTACACCCATTCAACATCGAATTTGATGACGAAAAACTTATATTAAAGCTTACCTTCCAGATTCTTTAATTCCGCTTTCAGAATATTAGTTTGGTTGATATCTTGCTCGGACATTGCTTTGGCGATCCCATTATTGGCCTAAAGAATAGTTCGTTAATACAAAAGAAAACCACGGCAACGCGACATAAGGAAAACTCAACACAAGGGCGTCGGTTCCGACACAAGGATGTCAGACCCCGACACAAGGACGCCGGCGTTAATCTTTTAACGGACCAATAGAATTTCGAGTTTAAAAAGTCTCTGCTCAATGGTTAAGCGCAAACGAGATTAGAAGGTGCTTAAGCTGTATTAAAAAATACGTCACAAAGGACTCTGGACCCCGACAGAAGGGCGAAGAATGTTATGTTAGGTTAGGATAGGTAACGTTAGGTTCGGCGTCCTTCTGGTGGGGTCGGGAGTCCTTGTGACGTATTTTTTAATGCGGCTTAAGCACTTTCTAATCGCGTTGGCGATTAACCAATGAGCACAGACTTTCTGATCTCGAAATTCTATTGGTCCCTTAAAAGATTATGGACCTGGCGTCCTTCTGTCAGGGCCCAGCGTCCTTGAGTCGGCGCCCGGCGTCCTTGTGTCGGGTACACGGAGTCCTTTCGTCGAGTCGGCTACCCAAAACCACAACTCGGCCAACGTAACGGAAGTAACAAGTTTAATATTAAAAAACGACGCACAGTTATACAATTTTGCAAGTATTTATAAACAGAGAATGACAATGGGAATGACGATGAAGAATAACAAAGAACGGACCTTGTCTTTGAGAATGACTGTGTACGTAGCGTCCATATCTGACTCAGGGACGGAGTCTTTGTATCGTGTTAGTTCTTCTTCTAATCTTTTGACTCGGCTTTGGAGTAACTCCACAAGTTCTTTGTCTTCGCCAGGTGATTTGAGTTCTGAGTACGTTGGAAATAGGTTGAGAAAACACATTGAGAATTTGAGGAGTTTTTATCGGTCTCACCTAAATCCTTTATGGATTTGTCGTCTTCGCTTATGCCGTTGATCTCTCCCATTCTCAAGGCGTCGAATCTATTTCTCGTGAGCGTTAGTTGCTGTTTCGTAAAGTCGATTTCCGCTTGAAAAACTTCTGCCTGAGCCTGCAACTTCTTCTGCTGCTCCAAACTTTCCGCTAGTCGCCCCTCCAAATCCATCTTTTCTTGTTCTAATCGCTCGAGCTCTTCCTTACGGTTCTCCTCAGAATCCTAGACAAAACCAGTCCATTAGAAAGAACACGTGAGACATAACACTGCGCTGGTGACGTCCCCGATTTTTTTCCTACTGAATTAACTTAAGCACACATATTTTCAACTCTCATAAATACTTTGCAGAAAAATAATCGATTAATTGAGCCTTTTCTCCCCAATGTAGCCACTTTTAGAGTAAATTAAATCTAGAAATTTTTAGCTGGACATCATCAGCAGAAAAAGCTCAAAGAATTCCCATTAAAAAAATAAGTATTATTACAGCTAATTTAGTTGCCAGCTCGTTCTGGTCCATGTTCTGCTTTTCGTATCGCTCCGTCCAACTGAGAACTTCTTGGTGTAACTTTTCGTTGACTTCTTTGAGTAATGCGCTTTCACTTTCCATATTGCTATATAACCTAGGGAAAAAACAATCTCCATTTCACACAAATGAACAGCAACTTGAAAAAATTACCTTTCGACGTCTTGGAACTTTTTTAAAATCTCCGTTTTCTCCTTAACCACTCGGCTCAGAGACTCTTTGGCGGTTTCTTCATATGCCATTCTATCGTCGTGCATTTTACAGATTTCTTCTCTCAATTTATCGTCAGGGACGTTCTGCGAGATCAATAAAAGCGGTCGTTAAACAACTCTTGACTTTGAATTCTCCCCCCAAACAGGAGAGAAAAAAAGGGATTAAAAAGGAGGAGTTCCAGATGAGAATTTACTTTAGCGCAAAGCTGCACTTGTCGCTCCAACGTATCAATCTTGGACAATAATCGGTCTTCCTCAATTAAAGCCGCCCAACTCGACTCGGCTGCCTCACGTGTGGAAGACAAGATACGTTGCAATGCACACAGTTTCGTTTCCAATACTTGCTCCCGTAACGCTGCATCCTAACATCAGAAACCACATTTAGTTAATTACACGAAATCCACTATTTTCATTTTTTTTTAAATCAAGTAAAACATACTTGAATCCATTGATTTAACTGGTACAGGTCTTGGTGTCCCAATGCGACGTTTGTGTTCGGACTAAAATAAATAAATAATAATATGCAATGAAATTTTTACTTTCAAACGGAATCGCCTGTAACATGTTTCGTGTTCGTTTTCTTCTTTTATTTTACCTGGCTTTTGCTTCTTGGCCGTCAGGTAGGTACAATTTTAACGTTGCCACGATACACCCATGCGTTACTACAAAATAAAGTTTTAGATCGCGCAAAACTTGGGGGACAAAAAGCATTATTTTTTTTCTGAAGTAAAAAACAAACAAACAAAAAACATCAATGAATGCACTCCCTTGCGGAAAAATACGGCTTCATAAAAAAAATACCTTTTCGGGTATTTTCCATAACGTCGACCCCGAATTGGACGATGTCACCTGAGCAAACTTCTCGTGGGGGTGATTCTTCGGACCCTTTGCTAAGTCGCTGGTTATTAACAAACGTCCCATTGGAGCTCTTGGTATCCTGTAGGAAGAACTGCACAAATAAAATTAAATTAAATATACACACTAAAATAACAATTAAGTCAATACACTAAACGAAATAAACTAAGATTCGATTGGTCCTTTGAGATTTGATTCCATAAAGAGTCTGATTCCAATAACCAGTGATCACAACAAGCGCCATCTATATACTGTACACTAAAACGCAATACATAAAGTAAATAACATTATATACATCAAGAAATTAAAAATAATAGAGAGAAAATCATGTTTCCACACTGGAACGACCATACAATTAAAAATAACACAGGAATTTGTATACTCAATTTGTTAACTTCAAGCAAATCTAAGATCGTAAAGAGACTACAAGTTAATTTTCATGTGTAAAGCCTGCTTTACGCTGCCCTTGTCAACTGTCTGTCTGGTGGGCAAGCCGCATGCGCAGTACCGTTGACATGGCTGGAAGTCCTGTCAGAAAACTACAGTGTCAAGAGTCCATTCAACTTTTCTGGTAGACAGGCCTGCTTCCACCAATCGCAAAAGAGGTGGGTAGGGCCACGTGTGTTTGTAAACATTGATTTTGATTTGAACTAATTCTGAAGATTATTATGAACTATGAGCTAGATATTATTTTCAGGCCCGTACCCGGCGAATCGGGGTGCCAATTCGCCAACACTTCAAAATGAACTCTGAATTCACCAAATTCGCCAACATATTACAGTTCGACAAAATTGTTCCAACGCAAAACTAGAATGGTACTTTCTACCAGTAAAAGTTCTTCGTTCAGCGCTGTGCATGGCTGTGCAGCCCAAGGAACAAGTCGAGAGTGCTAAAAGAGAATCACTGCTTGAATTTACGAAATCAAGATCTTTTTGACCGAGTTTGTCCGTGAATTTTTTGGAACAGCCGATTCGCCAACATTTTTCGTCAATTCGCCAACGTTGCCGAATTGAAGATAGGGTTAGACACCCCTGCACTATATATTATACTATCAAAGATATATTTTGTTACATATCCATTATATATTTTATATAACCCTTATGGCTACTCATAACATTCTTTCGAACGTTTTTCGTTCGTTTTCTCCAAAGCTTTCTGTGTAAAGTTTGAAAAGCTTCCAGAGCTGAAAGTCGTAAACAGTTTTCGCAAAGCCACACTCATTCCGACATGGCATAGTTCATTCTGACATTCCAATGTAAATCAATCGAGTGTCATGTCCGCCATGACATAACGCCGAAATGTCTGACATGGCAGGCCGACAGGGGCAGGGTAAAGTAGGCTTAAGTTCCCTGCAAAAGCCATGTCGCCGTGTGTGTGTAAAAATAAAACAGAAACGTATTTTATAACTGACAAAACAGTAAAAGTCGACAGTCACGCAGTATCCATTATGCCCAACATCCCTTGTATTACCATATATATCGCATTTCTTTTGATGTCATTTCATGCGTCTAACCCAAAATGTCCGCCTCATGTTCTGGTATCGATCCTGAACCTACCCCGAATCTCAAAGTGCGTGTCACAGCCCCCCGAATCCTAAATTACCGTGCGAGTGACCACAGAAACAAGAAAGGTGAAAAAAAGGCAGGACGGAACGGTCGATCGGCGTTTGTGTGGCCAATGGATGCGCTTCGAATTCTAAAATTGCTGTTAATGGCCTTAGCCTTACGACAAACACGTTTCCTAAAGCACAATCCAGCCATTTCCTCATAAGCGTCTCGTATAACTCGGTACTTAAACCCGTGCAGAGACAAGTTTCTTATACAATAGGAACGGCTCGAGCAGAAAATAGTGAGAAATACCAGTGCTACCCAGTTCTGACACTGAGAAAGGATCCGCTCCGCCATAAGAATTTCATAAACATTTCCTGTGTTTGAAAAATTAAAAGAAACCCAAAATCCCTGCACCTGCCCGAGCATACTATGTCTCTATTACATTAAAAATGCAGAGAGGAAACCCGAAACTATCCTGAACTTCGCCAAAAATTCTTTCCTTAAACACTTATAAACCGTTTCCGAGCTTATGTATACTTAGTAAGTCTCGTTTTCAAGCTGCATGATCGCAAAATCAACACTATTGGCCACTTTCTATTCTTATCGACAAGGAAATCTGGGTCCGAGCTTGTGAACTCGTTCTTCGTTCTTGCGCTCTTCCTTCCCTTGTTTTCTAAACGCTTATAACACGAACACGAACCATCGCAAAGGGACTCAATAATGAAAAAAATCGCATCGAATCTTGAATTTCCTCAGTTGCCACCTTTCATTCTTGCCAACAATGAAATCCAAGACGCTTGAAGCCTGACACGCCTACCTGGCCTATTTCACTCTCGTCGCTTACAAAATTACTGTAAAATTTTTTACTAGAAAATAGAAATACATTTCAAATGGAAGAAATGTATAGTGTAGCAGGCTTCGAAGCTGATAAGATGACCTCGTTATTTTCTCTACGGATACTGGGTTCGTGCGTTGAGTTAAAATAGTTTGCACATCCAGTTCGTTAACGAAGGATTTCCTGGCTCTGTGACGTCACAGAGAAAATTCCAACAATGTCAGTAAAGACATCTCTAAATAGTGAAAGAATTTCCCGAAACGTTCTTGCACAAAAAAAGGAGATAGATGAAGCCAAAAGGCTATAGCAACGTAGATCGGTATTTAAAAAACACATAAAAAATCTCAAAATTTCCGGCTCGGATTTCATTTAGCTCGGACCAATGTCTCAGTGGATGTTGGAACTCGGACGAAATTCCTCTTATCTAAGCTTTCGGATGCGGACCAAAGGCTATTTCTAGCCAAAGTAAGGTATCTTGTCCTCTGTTCTTCCTATTTCTTTTCGTTTCTGGCTTCAGTTTGGTTGTAATAGTGTGTGTGTGTGTGCGTCCTGTGTCAAGAGCAATATAGGCAACTGACGTGACCAAAAAGAATTTAGGCAGACAGACAAGGCGTAATGAATATCTAGCACCGTCTCACTGCAAGAAAAAAACTAAATAAAACTAAACACCAAACAAAAGAATCTGTTTTTCTTGCTACAGAAAGAGCTGGGGAACTTTGAAACACGACTTTTAAGCTCTCATGTTACGTCCTTAGCTAAAACCCACGCAATAAACCATCTTTTGTTTTGTTACATTCATCGGAAATTTCGGTTTTCGCCCCTTGTAAAAAATAATAATAATAACAAAAATTCTTAATAAGTGTTGGTTCTATAATTGCGTGATTCGGAGTGGTTTATAATTTTTTTTTCTCTCTTTTGTACCTTGCCTTCCTTGTACCAGAGTAGGGCGTGGTTCCGCGACAACACTTTGCAGTCAAAGATGGCATTATTGGAAACGGCTCGTACCCGGGCCATCGCCCGTCCAATCTTGACAGGAGCATCCAAGTTCAACGTCCGTTCCTGTTTTTAATTATACAAAAATATTATAAAGAGAAATTATTCAAAAAATAACTTGTTCAAAAACACTTAATAACAAGTTGCATGCTATATAGATCTCAAAGCTCTCGAGTTTTCCTCCAAACTCCAACACACAAGTACACTGTCATTGCCAAGTGTTACAAAAAGACGCGAAAACGTGAATTTTTTCTTTTCGCAGAGAAAAACATGTAAAAATGTACCTTTTCCTGTCAATATCTCATTTGTTTACTATATAAACAGAATCTGAACTATTGCATTTTCGATTTTTTCTTGTCCCTGGACAGAAATCCGTCAAATAACATCCTCCTGCACGTAATAACAATAATATAACTAATAACAACAATAATAATACATTCTGTTGTTATTCCGTCAAATAACAAATAATGAAGGGAAAAGTCGTATCATCAAGCTGCACTAGTGTTGTGTTCGCAATCAATAGAAAAGAGGTAAGCTTGTCCCTAGTTTCAGCTTCGTAACGCCATTTCCCGGTCTTCTCCATTGAGCTTTTGATTCAAGCTCTTCAAATTTTAGAGCTTCACCACCCCTCTAACATTGTAAAGAAACAGAGGAAAAGACCACATACAGTGTCATAAAACCCGGTCCCCTAATCAGGTATTGACCCTATAAAAGACCCTTCAAACCGAAAAGCTAGAAATCCCAAGCCAAAAGTTTTGCTTTGGCACGCGTCCAATTTCCCCAGCCTAAGTATTGAACCTTAACTCCTGAAAAATAAATGCTACAAATTGACCCAGAATTCTTAATGAAGTAGTGGGGAGATTCGTGAAGCCGAGAGGAAGCGATAATAAAGTGGTCAATGAACAAGTGGCTAAGGGATAAAACACACGAAAAAAACGCAGAAATTTTTCTTCTTTCTCCCAAACCGGAAAGTTTTTTCTTTTTTAAGCATCTTCAGCCACATGGTGATCTATTCTCGAAATACTGCACTTTGCAAGAGGACTTGGCCAGCCTTCATGGCCCCAGCCAGGAATAACAAGAGCAAAATTGGGATAAAAAAAAATACTCTGTACGATCGATAAGCTCGTTAACGCACTTTTTTTTTAGAGGCAGGTCCTGCGAGTCAATTAAGAAAAAAATAAGTTTACGTCAAGTATAATTTTCAATCTACAAGCTCAAGAGGTTGAAGCCCGGATTTAGTCCCCCCAGCTTTATAAGTAACACCCGGAATTGGAGCTTTGATGAATGTGACAGCCTTTTAAAGAGTACGAACGATTAAAGTAATTGCGAATTGGTGGTAGTCGGCTGGTGGGTCATAAATCAGAGAGGAATTGGTTAAATGTGTTTCAAATTTGACATTTGACGTCAAAGGAGAGCATGTTACCTGGAACGGATGCGAATTTGGACGGCATACGAGTACAGCTTTGGCGGCAGGTGCCGCGGGACCTTGTTTAGAGCCGGTGTTAAGCTCCACTGACCCCGCCTCTCCGCTGTTGATCAACCCATCGTCCAGCGTTGACAAGGAGAGGGAGCGAGGTAAATCAAATCCGATGACCACCATGAAAAAGACGGTGGGAAAGAGAAGATCAGTTTAGATCACAGCTACAATCCAGTGGCGTAAGCGGAAAGGAATAAGCCCTAGGTCCAACAACTTGTTTTGTTCCAACACTCCAAGTAGTCCTGATTAGGCAGAGAACTTCCAAGTGGGTTCGGGTTATGATGGAGTAGCGTTTCCTACGTTTGTCAAGATTCACGTTGTTAAGATGTCAGTTCAGAGGAGGTTGTTCAGAGATAAATTTTGAAGACGAAAGAAATGGCGTCAGAGAAACACAGGAGAAGAAGAATATCATCATCAGATTACAATCCTGAAACGAAAGAAAGCGAAAAGGTTAAATTAATTAGGGTTTTTAACGCATAACAGTGGTGTTCTCTAATGCTTCCGTGTTCTGTAAAAACATCTGGAGTGTGTATGCATAACTTGTTCATTCGAATGTGACAGATCTAACACATAGTAAACATGGGAGAGAAAGTTCAGAGGAATCGCAGCTTAATGGGACAAAAACTAGTTTTTCGTAAGGTCTAGAATGTTGATAACACTTTGGCCTTTGCCACGGTAGCCAAGACGCTGGACCCAAAAGCAACTTGGACTTGAAAGTTGAGCCTAAGCCCGCAAGAAATTGATACTTTTTTACGTGACTCGGAACTTGTTATAGGCAAATTAATAACCCTTACCTTCTCACTAAAGGTAATAGGGGGAGTCTCATTTGTTCGCAATGAAAGTAAATCACAAAATTGACGACAGAATTCTTAGCCACCTCCAATCAACCACAGCAACACAACATCCACTAACAAACCCTGGAGCGAACGGCAATTATATTCGACTCCTAAAACGCTTTGGGTCTTTCTCGTTAGATGGCGAGAGCTCCAGGAAGTCCCATGAAATTTTCTTCCGTAATATTCAATCCGACTAAAAACTTATATAAAATTGCCACCTGCCAAACCTGAATTAATTATCAATTACACTCCTAATAATTATAAAAAATACACAACATTTTTTGTAAAAGTGAAAGGAAATTTCATTAATATAATGAAGCTTAGAAAATCGCAAAATTCAGAAATATTTCGTAAGAACATTATTTTTTAACGGAATTTCGCTGGTTGATGCAAGGTTTATTTTCGATGCGAAAAGAAATGTAGCAAAATGTTCCGATGACGACAAAGGAGGCCGGGGCAACGCAGGGTACGGTCCAGAAGAGGACGGGCATGGGCAGTAGTAGTGACGACTGTGCAGCAGGCAACACAGGCCAAGGATAAGGGAGAGTGTGTGGAGAGGTTTTAGGGTTTGCGCACTGGGGTTTGTTTGGTGGCGATTTCGAGTTTGGCCAAATTTGTAGACTCAAAGGAAAATAGCATTTGTTGTGACAATGTCTTCGCCAAGTGCTGGGAAACGTCGAATGGACACAGACGTTATTAAACTGTAAATTCCGTTAACATATTTTCTAAACAAATAAGTCAGAACGTTTTGTTTGACCTCCATTGGTTGCTTCCAGTCAGCTGTTCTGTCGTCTCTCGTCTCCCTTGATAACAAAGAACAGCATGGGGAACTGCGTCATATGTCATATGTGTGGGTTTCTCCCTTTTTAAATAGAAAATCGGGAGAATTTTTTTTTAAAACGAACGATGCGTGACTTGGCTGAGCGAAATTTGGGTTAAGTTTCGCAACTTTTCGCTTTCTTTGTTGCCCGAGTTTCCATTTTACCTGCCCCAAACTCTTTTTCAAACCTGTCTACATTTGAATTATAAATCACTTCTAGGTATTTCAATGTCAAGCATCTTCTGCGAATTATGCACTACCTTTTGATTAAACATTGTATAATCTTGGACACTTCTTGTTCTTTCTCAAACTCTAGGATTGAGAGCAAACATGAAGTTACCATCCTGGGGGGTCTTAACGAGTTTTGCGTCAAGTTTTACGGCCCACGAGGAAGTATGAGCACATCAATTAGATGGAGAGCTATACAATATTTATATTTCTCTTTTTTTTGCAGCGCCATATGAGGGAGGGATTTGGAAAGTCCGCGTGCATTTGCCTGAGCACTATCCTTTTAAATCGCCCTCGATTGGGTTCATGAACAAGGTCTACCATCCGAACATTGACGAAGTCTCTGGGACCGTTTGCTTAGACGTAATTAACCAAGCTTGGACTGCGCTCTATGATCTGTCTAACATTTTCGAGTCGTTTTTGCCTCAATTGCTCACGTACCCGAACCCAATTGATCCTCTCAATGGCGATGCTGCAGCCATGTACTTGCACAAGCCGGACGAGTATAAAAAGAAAGTGCAAGGTAGGGAAACAAATTTCTACAAATCGTAAATAAAGTTATAATCATAATTTCTTAAGATTATGTGCGAAAGTACGCGACAGAAGAAGCACTCCGGGAGCAGGAAGCTCAGCAAGCCATGTCGTCCGACTCGGAATCTTCAATGTCAGATTTTAGTGAAGATGAGGCACAAGACATGGAGTTGTAATATTTGCGTGAATTGTTTCCCCTTTCCACGCTCCAAACAGAAAAAAATAACTATTATATTTCCCCACCTCTTATCTCCTGCAATTAAAAAAACAAAAAGTTTGGTTAGTGTTCTTCGATTCATATAAACACGTTATTATTTTTTATAGTTTTTTCCTGGGTCAAAAAGAAAAGAAAACAAATGCTCCTCCCCTTCCAGTTCTATCATAATAACATTACTGCAGACCAGGGCCAATTCGGTAACTACTCTTTTTTTTAAATAGAACCAAAAGCCTTTTCTATGCATAAATACTAGTTTGGCAGATAACTGTTCTGTAATCAGCTAACAAATCTTCAAAGAAAGTTTCCTATCGCTGTTTTGTGCCTGTTGTGTCTGTTGGTTGTAAATATCGTCATCTCTCATAACAATTTTTTGAGGGAGGTTTTTACCAAGTTTGGGCCCCAGGAAAAGAAAACAAAATTCGTCCCAAGGCATTAATTTTTTTGTGAACCCATAACTTTTATTTGACCAAAAATTGCATATATGTACGAAAATGTCCAGTTAAGAAGAAGCAAAATTAAAACATATGGGTCGATCTCAACCCTTAACTCGCCAACAAAGACATGGAAATTGACTCGACTTTCGAAACCTAAGAGGAAAATAGAAAGAAAACTGGATCGTGTTTTTTCTTTCTTTTGTAATCATCCTGACAATAATACATCATCCCTAATTGCCTTGAGCGTTTATAATTGTACAGTTATGAGAAGGAAACTTTCCATTGCCATAAACCCGAGCTTCTAAGTCTTTATAGCCACGCTGTCTGATCAATCACAGAAATTGTTGTGTATGAATATTGGGGAAAAAAGGGAAAGATCTGCCAAATTTATTTCCGAAAATGGGGAACTTAAAACAAGTAAAGGTAGAAATAATTAATCTGACGACTAGGATGATCTGTAGACAGTTTTGTTGTTCGTCCGTCAAAAATTATACGGTGTTAAAAACACTAAAAAATGCAATTCAAAGAAAACGTAAGAATCATTCAATATTGCATGCATAAATCCCCCCAAAAATCACCCGACATGAGCATAAATTCTTGTCTTACAACAAACACACGGGAACTTTTCCTGAATTAATTAGGGAAAGTTAATAAGCGTAATCTGAGGCGATGAGTCAACCCAAACGGAGAAAGACTTTTTTGTTTTCCCAACCGAAGTAATCAAAGGCAAATTAAATGAGGCCTAGACAGAGGTAGTAATATACGCCCGAAATCTAAACTATCACAATAGGAGAACGATCAATTCTTTCTTGTCCCGCTACAAAAAAACGTCCGATTAATCCAACATGTTAATATACAACCTGTCTTTTCGATACATTCTTTCCCCCGCAATTTTGTTTAAACTTGTTTTTCCTTTCCGAACAACTTCAAAAATGTTACCTTTAATTCTTGTTTACACGTAAGCTAAGTTCTTATGGAACACAAATAATTTGTCTGTCCTCGTCCAAGATGGCCTTTTTTAAGTCCGATAACAGCAAAATACTCAACCAGACGATTCTAATCATCGTCATAGTACGAATCTTCAGAATCGGACGGGAAGAAGTACACAAAGTCGTCGTTATCTAGCAGCATGACATGGTTTTCTCGATTGTTCCGATCTTCCAAGAAATCCCACAAAACAAACTAAACACATAACAAATAACAAGAAATATCAGTTTTCAAATGAAGAATCAAATATATCATATCAAATTAATAATAAAATTAACCAAAGAATTAATTTTCAAATAAAATTAACAATTTGAACCTTAACTATTAAACCCTATATTGTTAGTCAACAAAGTCAAACAAAGGTCCATATATCAACAAAGATCAATACTAAAGTCAATTATTAAGTATAAACGTAATAAAACCACGGCAATTTAAGGATTACTACAAGTTTCGAACCATTAATAGCTGAAAAATTACAGAAAAAAACAGAAAACGGGGGGTGTAGACTAGAAACAAGAATGTAAGATTAAAAGTGACAATTAATAAGAGATATTAATTTATCTTTTTCCAGCGAAGGTGAGGCATATTTACCTCGATGACTTCGACGTCTCCATCAGCTGCTTGGCGAAGTTTGGTTTGTGGAGGTCCCACATCAGCTTTGGTGCCATCCGGAAACGCGTGGAGATAGAAGCACTTGTTGCCGAAAGGACATTGCCCCCGACCTTGCGAAAAGTATTTACAAGGTTTTTTCCCCAGGTTTCCTTTGTAGTCTTCCAACATTTGTCTCTTCTCTTCCTTAATATCGTACCAGTATCGGCTAGGACAGACAAAATCTGATTGCACACGACATTCTGGGCAGGATCTGCCAACGAATCCAAAGAAAACGTCAGTTTTTGCCAAGACATCACGAGAAAATGCTTTCACGAATTAAAAGTTTAAAGAATTTTCTTGAAATTCTTTTGTTACCGAATAATCTTGTTTTCAAATTGTTTCGCTTGCCGCCACGTTCGAATACAGTCCAAGCAAAAGCAATGAGTGCAGTTGGGGAGGATTCCAAACCGCTGTTTGCCAGCTGGAGATTTTTCCCAAACGACTTCCATGCAAATTCCACACACTTTTTCTTTAGATCGCGCCACAGCAAAAGATTCCTCCATGTCAGCTTCGTGTTGATTCATACATTCCTTTAAAAATATTCGTTTATTATCGTTGGCTGATAAATTCAGTTAAATGTAAATCTATAAACAATTGTTTTTTTACTTGTTTGTGTTTCTCTTGCTGCAACTCGTCGTGGGGATGAAGACAAGCTTGCCCACACAAGTCACAAGAGAGACCATGAATATAGAGACATTCCTCGCCGTAACGACAAAGGCCTACCATGAAGTAAGGACAAAGTTCTGTTGACGAATGGGAGGGGCCCTGGCCCGCACTAGGGTCCACTACCTTTGCCCAAGTCAAAGGCTCTTCAACAAACTCGTTTGTAGTTGGATGGCAAGGATTGATACCTTTACAAAAAAAAGACATTTAATATACTCCTAATGTTCGTACGGAAATACAAATTTTTATTAGCTTTTTACCAGAAACACAAGCATAGGAAGGGACAAATTCGGGGGCATTCACCCAACTTTCCGCTGGGGCAGAGGTGCCGAGGCCTTGAGAAGGCTGACAAGAGGTATTCCCACTTGATCTGCTCGATTGGGAAAGGGGTTTACTAGCTGTGGTACCATTAGACTGCGATTTGTGCAAAACGGTCATTTTGCTATACAAAATAAGTATACAAACGAAGACAATTAGTACACAAACGAAATTAGCTAAGAATCACCTGGTTGGTTTTTCAAGATCAACTCGGTTTCTGCAATTGTTTTCAAGAACTTCTCTCAAGTTTCTAATTTTGGCTAAGCCAGGTTTTACGCCATTTTCTGCTGGGGCTGTTGCAATACTTCCGTCAACTTCGTGCGCAAACCTGATGGAAAGCCCCAATATAAACCTTTCATATGGGCTACACTAAATTTAAAAGAAAATACCTGCACGTGTTTCCATAAATGCAAACCCCTAGCTTGAAGAACTTGCATGGGATAGTAGGCCTGCTGAAATCACTGTCCAAAAAGATAAGTGAAAGGTCGAATTAACAACTTTCTCCTGTCCTTATAGTTGAGTTACAAAATACAAGAAAATTTAATTGGGATATGTATAGTACTTTACCTTTGATGCAATACAGACTCGGACCAACCTTCGGCCATTTTAGATATTGTTTAAGTTCTAACAATGCTTTTAAACGCGAAAGTTATAGTAAGTTTTGCACAAAATCAACTGTCACTTCCTAACGCTGCACAACAAATGATTTCTCTCCACTTCCCAATCCCAATTACCACCTAGCGGAATGCGCTATCAATTCAGTGTACAAGCTGACATCTAGCGGCTTTCGTTCCTCATAATTCCCTACGGGCTTTCATTCTTCTTCTTCTTTATGTTGTTAATCCACCAGATGCGACACTGTAGAAACCGTACGGCGGTGGCTACCGTGAGAACTAGGGAAAAGCAGCCATTTCTTGAGAGTTTATAATTACGTTCGCCACTGTCACTAGGATACCAGTGGCGAGAATTACCTATTTACCCATTTAGACTGTGATCTGTCTAAATGTGATCTGTAAATATGATCTGTGTAATTTGTCTGACGAAGCGTCAGCGGTATCCTAGTAACAACCGGAACCCAAACATAAACTCTCAAGAAATGGCGGCCTACGCCTGGTTCCCAGCTATGCTGGCGCCTTAAGCTGGCTTTACACTTACCTGTCGGCGTGTCGAAACACGCGACAGACGACAAACACCTACGGAAAAAAACAGAAAAACCGTCAGAAACAGTCAGACAGACTGACGACAGACGAGGTTGAGCGCTGCTCAACTTTTGGCGTCGGCACACAAGCGACAGAAGCCCAGTTTCTGATTTTTTCCGCGGGTGTCTGTCGTCTGTCGCGTGTTACGACACGCCGACAGGCCAGTGTAAAGCCAGCTTTACGGTTTCTACAGTGTCGCATCTGGTGGATTAACCCAGGAAACTGCTTGTGGAATAACCCCTATTGCTTTGCGCGCGCAAGGATTGATCAATTTCGTCATACAGGAACACGACATGCGAGAAAATCGTAACATTCGCGATAATGAAGTTCAAGTAGAGCAAAGGTTGGCTGAGTTGGCACAGTTGCGAGGTGTTTTGCAAGGGGGCGGGGAAATTAACGCGAATGTAGAACGCCCTCATGTCCCCGCTGCCGACGTACAAAGACAGCTGATTATGGCGACAATAAGGCTTTGAGGCAAAGGGAGCGCGGTGGGGTGGTAATTAATCTGTTTAACAGACCACAAGTTGATCCAATCGCCGATGTGCCAAGACAAAAGCCCATGCTCAGCAACCTCCTCCAGGAGCTCAACCACAATGGAGACATTAATATAGTAGGATTTTTGCAAGATTTTTGAGGCGCCATTGCACTTGAGTGAAATTTTATGAGAGTTCATTCTGGGGGGTTTAAGAAAGGTGAACTGTGGTTGATTACGAAATTTGTCCTCGTTATAGTTGCCCCGTTTATTCAAGAAAATTAAATGGTGTCACTTTGAAAATGTGGTGGTCAAACAAATATACCTAAGATATTTTTTTTCAAACATGATTTAGCAATACGCATTATATTTATAAAAGATTTTTTTTTGCCGTGTTTTTATATTGTCTCGAGTTCCATTTCTGCAACGAAACTTTGAAATTAGCACGAACGCATGATACGGTATAAACGTCAGGTGACGATACCTGACATCTGCTAACGGGAAATCGGAGTCTTGTTTTGCTGCAGGAATTAAAGTTTTACTGTGTTTTCTTGTATATTCGAGTTAAATCTAAAATTTATATGTAGAATATGTCTTCAAATTTACTTAATTTTGAGTGGCATAAAGCTAAGCCTACCCAGCAGGAAGCTGACGATGATTTTGGTGAATTTGCCTCAGCCGATGAACCTATAGCTCGTCAAGTAAATCTTTTAATCTACTTAGATTTTAGACAAGAGGCTACAAGACGCCTATTCGGAGACATCAAGACATCAATTCGACACCGTTGGCGAATTGATGAAAAATGTTGGCGAATCGGCTGCTCCAAAAAATTCAAAAAAAGATCTTAATTTCGTAGATTCAAACGGTGAAAATTCAAGCCAGGGAGCATGTGGGAGCTGCCGAAACGAGGTTGAAGGATGTACGACAGAGCGCTGAAAAAGCGAGAGACCAGATGATCAAGCTTAACGAAGAGCACATTCAACAATTAATTGAAATGCAGCGCCTGAAAATCAGCGACGACAACTACAAAGAAGCCATTGAACTCTTGCAGAAGGGTTTGGTCTCGTTGGGGAAATTGAAAGAGCATTGGTCGGGCCTGGCTCGATTCTTTAGCGCAGTCTCTAACGTTGTCGAAGTAATCATGAGCAAAAGTATGATCGATTTCAACACACATGTTCAGACGACTAGCAAGGATTTGGACTTATTGGGAAAGGTTACCCTAGACTTAATTTACACGTCGGCGATGAAGGCTAGTCAAGCGTCGTACTTCGTACACAGCATGGCTGATACTTACACCAAAGTCTCCGACAAGTTCATCATGCCGAATATCATTAAGCTGGACCAGATGATAGCGTTTGACCCTAACAAGTCCCATTTAAGTATTGATCAAAAGCGGGACGAATTACTGGAAGCTTGCCAGAGAGATTCGCAGGGGATTATCGAAATGATCATGAAGGACAAAGGCATTTTGATTAC
>RJJA01000256.1:0-89385 GCA_003724045.1 Lepidurus arcticus | reverse complement strand
TATTATTCACTGGTTTGAAACGTCTCGTCCTTTGAGAACAACGAAAAATGAGCTCAATATTTTTTTGATAACGAATTCCCAGGAAAACAACATTTTGATTTAGTAAGGTGCGTATACATCAGAAAGCAACAGTATAAAAGTGAATTAAACAGCTAAATTGCGCCGCCTTGATGGCTTTGAATTTAGCTTTGCTCTTTTAGCTGCTGCTTCTTCTGTCCCAAGCTGCCCCGAAAGACTCGTCCCACGCTGCCCCAACTACGATGCTGAACTTGAAAAATTAAAAGCGAGGATTAGAAGAAAGATTTAAATTTCTGCTTGTTCTTAACTTATACTTTATCCTATCAGTTACTTATGAGCCTGGTAGTGTAAAAAATGGAGTACTTTTACAGCTGGAATGACGCTTTCAATGAAGTTGGCAATATTTACTTGCACTATGCTTTTTGTCACAAACACGTGTAACTCTTGAACGCCAAAACTGAACAACTTCATTTCCCCCCACATGAGCCATCTATTTGTCAAGGTCATAAGTAATTTTTTACAAGACTGTTCCGTCAAAATGACGCTAGATATCCATGTACGGATTTACACCCTTTTGCGCCCTAGGCAAAAGTTCAACTTTGCTACCCCCATTGATTTCATCATTCTCGTCCCCCTGACCGCAGCGCCCTAGGCTATGGCCTAGGTTGGTCTTATGGGAAATCCGCCCTGTAGATATCTCCAAAGTCCCAACCTGCCCCACTCTCCCCTACATACCGTTTTTAACATAAAAACTAGCTAACCTAAAAAAGTCTTAGATATACAGTGCCTCTTAATTAACGAAGTGAAGGAGGCTGAGGCTGGCTTCTTTTGCCTTTTAATATGACGAAATCACACAAGAAATCAATGATTTTTCTTTTTAATCTGTTGGTTTAGCTACCATTGGAGATGGGAAATCGAGTCTCCTGACTGGAAACGCTATCGATCGTAAGTATTCAAACTGAATCCTGTAAAATTACCTATTCTACCAACGTTGACACGGTCAGGGTTCGGGTTGTGTCGCATATATGCGCAGATTTGTGTTGGCTATGGGAATTCTATTTACAATCTATTTCTCGGTTTGGTATACCTTCCCTAGCTACGTGTTTATTGAATATGAGAGAGCATGCGAACATTCTCATGGGCAAATCTTTGGCTACTTTTTCTTTTCTTTTTTAGGTGTAGGGTACTACGTATTTGGGATAAAAAGCGGGAGTCACAGCTGAGGACGAATTATTTATTGAGTATGCAACAGAAAGTGATTTTGCAAGTTCGAAATTTTGACACGTAAAAGCGATATCAACGAATTTTGTGCACCGACCTAGCAAGAAACTTACAGTAGATGCCGCTTGTTGTGATCACGTTTGTCAAGTGAATATTTATTCCATTAAGCGCGGAGATTCTAATAACTGAAAATCGGAACTATTCAACAAAATGCTACGATTAATCGACCCGTGAAACGAAATGACTTGTTTAAACCAAAGAAACAAAGCATCGTCTACTTTTGACACTTTCCACACGTTCCCCGTTTCTAGATTCACTACACCCACTGTTGTATATTTCGTAACAATTTTCAACTTAACTTTTACATTTAAATTAACTCTTTTCTTGTTCGTTGCCATAAACCACACGTCTAAATCTCACCACCGCATCTTTGAATCCTACTCCTACGCTTTGATAGGGTTCTTAATACGATATCCCTTCTAATTTTTCCAGACAATTAAAGGAACCGGTCATTCCATTGAATAACCTGCTCATTTAATTGACTGGGGGGTTTTCAAAGGATTTCCCCTTACCCGTAGCAGTAGGCTGGAAATGACAGGATTGGTCAAAACGACGTAAAAGCAATATCATTGGTCAATAAGCAAGGTCCATGGAGCAAATTAACTGTAGTTTCGTTATTCTACCATATGGAGATCCTTTTGAAGTTGATTGTAATATCTGAAAGTCCGATTCTAATAACCGATTAAAATGTTTGAAATTTATAATTTTGAATCGGTAGTTAAAATTTGATTCCATGTAGCGGCTGATTCTAATAACCTGTGACCACAATAAGCGACATCTACTATATATTGCTAGCGCTTGGCTTCAAGCAGCAATTGTCGCATTTTAGACCTCTAAGGATATTAGCAGCAATACTTGCAACTTGCATGGTAATGAAGCTTACATGCGTGAAAGGTCACTCCTCATGCACACGTTTGAAACTGAATGAGAATAATCTAGCGTTTGCACGGCTTGCGCACATTCAAGTTTTGATCACCTCTATTGAGTTCACAAACTTAATTACCATTTTGCTTATTAACTTATGCAAGGAGCTAGTGACTCTAAATTGCCCTAGGAAGTCCAACCCATCCCGTAAAATTAGCAAATAAGCAAGCAAATAAGTTGGATCCCAGTCTTGACTTACGGCCTGTCACTATAACGCTTGGGCAGATCATGGAGTAGGACACGAAGTTGTATCGAAAATTCCCCAGCTTTTGGCTTGACAAGTATATATAGCGTATCGAAGCCAACAGTTCACTATATGAGATGATTACTAACAGCAATTCCATTAACTGACCATCCCTTTACCTCATTAATATAGTCAGATAATATATAACCCAAAATCGAAGAACTCAGACTGGATCTGGCCTCGTAATCCTTTCCCTTCCACAGTTTCTTTACGAGGCCGCCATGTAAGTGCTTCTTAACGCTTAATAATTAACGGACACAAGTTCTTGCGCAGTAGATGCAAATTAAGATTGGATGGTATTTTTCTTTTCCAGCTTTGACAGCTGAAGGGCGCTGTCAAGTGGAGAACGAGTGGTATGCGCCCGAAACGCTGATTCCTCGCGTCCATCCCTGCCATTATTGCCTTTGTTACGCAGGCAAAGTGGATTGTTACTGGAAGAGCTGCGGCAAGGCTCCGGAAAACTGTCAAATATTGTCCTCTGACGGGGCGTGCAATCCTTCGCTCTACGTTTGCAGTAAGTATTTACAGCTCCCTCTCTTTTCAACCTCATAAACAAGTCCTTTTAAAAACTAAGCCTGTCTTCCGAAAAAAGTCAAAACGAAGAAAAAAATAGAATCCACGGAGTTCCTTTACGAGCTTGGAAAAACCAGAAGTTAGGATTCACTTTAAAGCGATTGATTTCAAGTATACGCTCTCTTCTTCCTCGTCCTTTTGTTTCGAACACTCGCATTTTAAGAGGCAAGACTTATGTGGGCTGGTAGTGAGTTTTCAACGAAAGAATTTACATAAAGTTCTTTCCAATTTAAGTCTCCGTTTTGACAGCTGACAGGGAGCGACTCGACCTTTTCTGCATAGTCAAGCATGAAATAAAAACCCAAACGAGGTTATGTCTTATTCAGTGGCGAGATGGAAAATGGGAGAAAAATTAGCATACACGAAGCGTGAAATCAATTGGTTTCTTTTTCTTTTCCCCCCACCTCACCCAACTTTGCAAGTGACAGCTCGAAACAAAGACACGGAAACGATAAACGAATTGAAGCTTTCCTTTGTTCTCACCTAACAGGCATTCCCGAACAGGCTCGGATCACGGTACCCGCACCAGTTCCCAAGTCGACTCCAGCGAGGCAAACCTCGTTTGCTTTTAACGACAAACTTATCAGCGAAATCCCAAAGCCCAAGTTTATGAAAGCACGGGTTCAAACGTCAGCTCCGAAACTGAATTCTCCTGCCCGAGTTCCTCTTCCTGCTGTGTACTTACAGGCTCCCGCATTGCCCATCCTGGTAGAAGAAGCGCCGTTGGTCATTTCCGAGCCCGGATTCCTAGAATTTGGCCAGCGTCTCAGAAAACGGCAACGTGGACGATTGTTCCGGCGCAGTGCATTGGAAAGGACTGAGCAACGAGGACTTCGATTGCCCATCGACGAAGAATTCCCTGTCAAATTCGACGCCGAGTTCGTTGCCAATTTGGAGCGTGATATACGGCACAAACGAGCCATTAACGCAAACTCCTCATTCGGACTTAATGGAGACCACGCCCATGATCAAGAACACACGATCGACAAAGGTTGCAACATCCTAGGGGTGCGGTACGAGCTAGGAGAAGTTATTGGTAAGTCCTAAATTCTCCAGAATTCTCCGGAATTTTTCCAAAACCGGCTTCTTGGTAAGGTGAACACTTTAATTAAGATGAATGTGTGCAGACGCACATAAACACACACAAAAGTTTTGCCTAGGAGTAATAGTACCTGTATCTAACCTTTTAAAGCTTCGCTAAGCCTTGACTGATCCCACTCAGGGATCTTTGGGCCACTTTCTTCCCCCAATCGAAAACGGTTCGTAAAAAAGGGATATAAAAATAGAGATATAACTCACCGCAAAAGCGGTGGTAGATCCGCTTCTTGGGCAATAAAACTTCACAGAAGCCTTGGACTACTGCTGTTGCCCTGATATGCTTGAGCAAACAATAAAGCTTTCCAGGCCCAGAACTCGCTTGCAAACAAAGGAGTGTCCTATCCATCCTTGTGTAACAATGAAAAAATGCGAAATATAGGGCCAGTAGAAGATATACCGTAATACCGTAATGCAGGAACGAGGAAGGAATTGGTTATATGTAGCTCAGTCCGCGTCCAGGCAGCCACAAATGGAATGCAATTGCCACAGTAATAATCCATTGCTAGGGAAACACCCAACGCTTGCCTGAAAGGAGAAAAGGAGAGCCACTTTAAATGTGAGTCCAAGGCGTCCATCAGAGTAATTGCCACGTCTATTTTACTTTGCACACCGCCATGTTCTCGCGGAGCCGCAGGATATTCGTATTCCTAAGGCAATGACGGCACACACGCACAAAAAGAGCGAGAGATAATTTAACCTTTCACAGATGAGATACGTACCTAACAACAACATCAAAAGGCAAGAAAACTGTCACAAGCAAACGCATTGTTGAGTGCAAAAGTAGTTCAAACACTAAAACTCCAGCTTTGATAACGGAAAAACTTTTTGAAAAAAGCGAAGGAGTTTCTAAGGAGAAGAAAGCTTTAGATGTTTGGAAAAGGGTAATGGAGAGCCTCTGGTGGGAAAAGCTTCAACATAACGAGACTAGCTTTCAAGTCGGCCTTTGTCGAAATTCGGGAATAATGAAATGAGTAATGAATTTATTCTGGTGTTTTTTGCTCACTTGTTCCCTAAAGGTGTGGCGACGGACGTGTGCCAAGAATGCCGTTGTGCTGCCCAATCTCTCTACTGCAGTCCAAAATGCTGTTTCCAGCCGTCCACATTCCACTTAACCCCCGCATTAATGGCACGGGGTAATGAATTACCTCATGCAGTTTTAACAGGCACACGAGGTGAAATCACAGCCCCAGTTCCACGTCATCCCCTCCATAGTGTGTGGTTTTCTGTATAACTAAAGGTTGTAGCCCCCTTTCACATTCATCTTTTATATTTATCAAAAGTGAACTCTTTTGGATTCCTAATCCAGATAACCTGACTCACCACTTAAAACTCATTTTTACTTTCTTTGTTACTCTTATATATTGCTCATCACGAAAATACAAGTCCTTACATTCCCTCAAACCCTTTGGAAATTCAGTGGGACTACAACGAATCGTTAGTTGCTTGGCATCATACGACTATATCTCCGCATTCAAGGAGGAAAAAAATAAATTCCATCATGCTAGGTAGCTTCCAAGCTTTAACAAATTACCATGTACCACGTGAAAGACGTTCGATTGCGTTAATGAATCATACACATAACATGGGACAATAAACTTATCAAAAGGATTAGAAACTGATCATTGTACGGAAAAGAAAAATACAAAATGTAATTTCCAGTGAAACTTGTTTGAAAAATTAATGTCTGCCGCTCTCTATACCCTTCAAACAAGTTAACTGGAACATTTTATGCGTCGTTGACGGTCTTTCGTCGTTGTCATGGAAAGGGAAAAGCGTAAATGGGAACATCGTTGCCCTTGCCAGTCGGAGAACGGTGGCTAGGGAACACTCAATTGGGGAGAAAATGGAGTCACGGAAGATTACGGAGCCGTTACGGTTTGCAAAGGAGTTGGGATCATGGAGATGCTCGTCCAAACAGACGCCCTGAGTTAAGTTACCGCGAAAACGTAGGAGAGACAAAAAAATCCTCGACAAAAAACTTTCTCGCACTCTCTTCTCATTATTGCATAAAAGTACTCTTCCAAAACTCGCCTGCTTTTTTACTTCTCCAGACAAAAATAGAGAACCTTGCCAAACCCAAACTAGCTGAAGGAATAGACCTGCTACCAAGATCTTGCGTATCAAATACCTTGGTTAACCACGAAAAAAAAGTACTCCCATAAGCACCCAATTGTCAAAACAAATCAAAACAAACAACCTCAATTGTCCAATGCCTGCAGAATATAAAGCGTTCCTGCATCGCTCAGGGTTACAAAAACCCTAAAATCATCCGAGACGGCGATCTTGGAAGCAAACCGTCCATGAAGTTCGAAAGTCTGGAGTAGTTCGGGACTCACGCGGTTCTTGCTCCTGCTCCGAGACGCTGCAGCCAAACTTGACGGGTCTTCCGCTCGCGCGTCAGTAGTATCGGTATTAGGGGTGGACCAAAGGCTCAATCCTGACCGAATACCGGGCGTTACTGGGGTCAGTGGCATGCTTTGTTGTACTCGCCGCAAATCCCACCAGATTACGCGATCACCAACTGATACCAACTGTAAATAGGGAGCTGTACCAAACTGCAGGTCACGAACCCACGATTTGTGGCCATGGAGAATCGTGTGCATAGCACGACGACTGATATCCCAAACCTTCATCACAGAAAGAAATAATAAACATAAACAGTGTTAAAATAAATAACGTAAACACAATATGTAAACGTAGTGTTCATTATGTAGATGTAAACATAATAAACGTAAACAATAAAATAAACTTATCTTAAATTCGGAGAAAACACGCAAACCATAGAAACAAGCTATTCGGCAAATTTGAAATCTTGAAGCGCAATATGTTAAGGGAAAAGCAAGCAACTGACACATAGTATACTCAAAAACCTACCCATCCGTCGCAGATTTCGCTAATTCAGCACTTAAAATACTCCAACAGTCTAACTTGTGACTTGAACTGTATCCGATTTCTTTAGAAATATTTTAATATGAAAATGAGGGTTTCACCAAGAGCGCCCTTTCCTCTTTGTTCATAGTTAATGTAAAAAAATGAGCAAACACAATACAGAAACGGAAACGAGCATTGCTCACTCCGTTTTAAATAGTAAAAAAAAATTATAACTATATTCCTTCGTTAAAATCAATATATACTTGTTTTCATGTCAGTGACTCGCTTGTTTGTAGGGATAATCAAAAGTGAGCTTCTCCGAGACGAACAAGTCACGAAAGTATATTCTGGACTCGCCTTCCTGTCTTATTGCTTGCCAACTGGATTTAAGAAAATAATAAAGGAACAACAGAGCCAATTACGTAGCCAGGCATGACGAAAATAGAAATTACTTTCCCGTCTTTCAGATTACCTTATTTCGAACAAAAGATTTTTTTATAAAAAGCGTGGAAAGAAAGCAAGAAAGCGAGAAGAAAGGAGCTACGCGGTTCAAAGATTTTTTTAACCTCAATAATCCCAGTGTCGTATCCAGCGGCCATGAAAGGGCAATATTGAGCAAATCGGACCACTCTTGCGGGGGCTTTTTCCAGACCGAGCCTTTCAGGTTGGCTAGGAGTAGGCGTGGCCCGAGCCGAAGCTAAATGCCACAATTGGATATGTTGAGCTGCTGTACCCTGAGCCAACCACACCTGATCGTGAGACAGATCAACCGAAGTGACTCGCAATCCAACATCGTGGCTCAGACTACGAATCAGTTCACAAGTTTCCAAAAGCCAAATCTATACCCCGCAAAAAAAAAAAAAAAAAAAAACGAAAAAAAATTCTATTAAACAAAAGATACTAATAAAACATAAGTTTACTTTCGTTTTTCTACCTTTATGCTCCCGTCCGTGCTACAAACCAGTATTTCCGACTCGTCCAGGAAGAAAAGACTTTCAATACCGCCCCGGGGTCCAAAGCACTGGCTAGCCGTGGTCGCGTGCTGCAGCCGTCGCCAAACGTAAAGCACTCCGTCTTCCCCGCCACTCACGATCGTCCTGTCATTGGGACTAAATTGCAGAATTGAAGCTGGTTGACCGGTATGTTGTCCCAGCGTCTGTAATGTCTGCGCTTTTAATGACATGAGCTTGACATAACCCGCCCGCGTAGCCCATGCTCCCATAGCTCCTCCATTGGACACAGAACATGCTGTTATGACATCCGGCTCGGAGGGGGCAGTCGCCAGTATCTTGCTGTTTAACCCTTCCAACACCTAATTTGAACATCCCAATGTAGTCATTCTGAACAGAACATCTAAACTCTGGACTATTTCAATTAAGGTGTTATACCATAGGAGCGTGGGTGCCGGTGCTAGTAGCCAGAAGCAAAGCACCGGAGGCGGAATTTTGCCACTTGGCGTCAAATACATGTCCCAGATTTTTGCGCTGCTCTTCTTGCAAAGCACCTTTCCCACTCTCCCAGACGCGTACTGTGCCATCATGTGATCCCGACAGAAGCCAAGAGCAGGTCGCAATTCTGTCGCCGTTACAGGTAACAGGCTTGGCGAAGTCCAGACAGGTGATACATTCCGAGTGTCCCACGTATTCCGCGGCCACTTGCTGCTCATCCAAGTCGTACAAAAGGACTTTATCTGTCGACGTAGCGATAGCCAGCTGGTGACTCGCCAGACATACAGACGCGCACTGGATACAGATGGAAGAGCCCAGTGGGACGGGAACATCTTGCAAACTAAAGTGATCTGGTCTGATGACAAGTTTCCCTGTCGGCCCAGGCGTCATGTTATACTTCAGAAGCGACACTTTCTGGTCCGACACTGACAGCAAAGCACCTTCTACAAATGAGAAAAAAAGGATCAACATTAAAAAATAATAATAACGGGATTTAATTGTCTTAGACGCAATTACACTCGTTATTATAGTTCCATACCTGCTAAAAATATGTTGGAAATTATACGAGCTTGGTGAGTATTAAGCTCGAAAGCTAACCCGCCTCCATCCATCAACCAAAGTCGGATGCAGCCTGCTGCATCTCCCGTCACGATGGTATTTCCACATGGAGCAAAGCAACAACACGTGGGTACTTCTGTATGCTCTAAACATAACGCTTCCACATTGCCCACGGTGCTAACCCAGACCTAAGCCATAAGTGAATTCAATTATAATAAATACAGCTAATTCAATTGAAAAGCACATTCGTTTCTAGGTAGGCAGCAGTATTAAGTCAGACCTAAAGAGCAAAGGAATTACGAACAGCGAAGTCCAATTCAATTTCAAAACATCAACAAAATTACAAAATAGAAACAAATAAAAAAAAATCAAAACAAACAATTCAAAGCATAAACAATGCAAAAAAACGTGAATGGCGACATCTACGTGAAGTGGTACTTACTCTGCAATTCTTATCGGACCCAGCGGAGGCAATCAAGCTCCCGGAGGGCGAAAAGGCAGCCCATGAAACTTCATGCTCCCATTCGCCTACTTTGTGCAACGTAAACGTAACCAGGCTTTGATCTTGGACGACTTTCCCACTCGTATCGAACATATTATGCCAACTGTCTTGCCTCACGCGTGGCGAAGGGGTTTTGTTCTGCCGTCTGTTACCTAAGAATGATCCACACACAAACAGCACAATGACACTCCATGTCTATCTCCGAAATAACAGCCCTTACGGGACCAGCAGGTTATTCAATCATGCAAAAGCGAGGAAGAAATGGTTAAGAAGACGAGAAAAGCACAGCCAGGGCTTACCCTCCACCCCTAAGGTTGCCCCATATGTTTTAGTTTGTGGTTGCAGAGGGAGCATACCATCCAATTGCTTGCATGTGTTCCACAAATCCCAAACTTTGGCTGTTCCGTCAGTTGAGGCAGAAACGAACCTACTACCGTCCATACTAAGTGCAAGGCGACGAACCGGAGCAGCGTGGCCTGTGAAGTGGTGCATTTCCTTGCCGGAATCTACGTCCCACAACTTTGCCCATGAAAAAAAATGAAAAAAAACACACGCACATAAACGCATATCCGATGAATAACGTTCCTATTCATACCCGAATTTGCCCATCGCCAATGGCAGTCAGCACCCGATGTCCGTCGAAGGTAAAACAAGTCGCCGTCACATGGCCTTGGCTCAAAATCGTATTCCTTAACTGGTGACTTTCCGATCGTTCTTGATTGCTAAATTAAAAAAATTATCACAAATTAAGAGAATAGGCTGATGAAACCTTACCACCATTCCACGTAAAACTTGCCCTTTTGGGCCATTGCTGCTGTTTTCCCAACATGCCAAACGGCGGAATTCTTGTCTTGTTGCAGCGCCAACTGCACAATATCCATCTCCTTATTGAAAACTATCAAATGGCCGCAGGTTTTTACGAATTTAATATAATCGTTCAGCGCAGGACACTCAGAATTTGCTTCCTAAGAACGCAATTTACAATTTTATTTAGTGTTTTTTGAACTCGAAGCGGTGAAACCCGTTATTTTCTTACACTTACCTCACCACTGATGTACTCGTAGTATTTTCTATAGTCGTTTAGCAAATCTGCGGGACCAGTGGCTCTCAGTTTGCTGGCAATGAACCCCAGATTTTTATAAATCTTGGGAAACAGATCTCTCATATTCGCTTTGTGTAGGTGATAGCCCAGGAACCAGTAAATGTAATTATCGTTAGGTAAGGCGCCATAATTATGTTGACACATTTTTAGATAATTCTCCACAAGTCTCCCATGTAAGTACTGAAATCCAAAAAGAAACGTTAATAAAAGCATATGATGTAATTTTTTCATATGTCCAAAATTATTGATTACTTGTTCGCTACCGTCACTTAGACCGTTTTTTAAATAATCCAATACTACGTCATGAATTCCAAACACCATCGCTTCGGAAGTTTCCTTCCAATGTGAGGCCACTAAGGACTTTTTAATAAGTACTGTCATTCGGTCTTCCACTTCGTACCGGCCAACGTTCCAATAAACCATCAAAACCTGTCAATTTGCATAAGAAAAACTCTATGTGAAGATCAAAAGTACATGGTTTTAATGGTTTAAGTTTACCTCAGTTGGAATATTGACATCATCGAGAAAAATGGCCAGATCTTCCAAGTAAGTACGTTCCGCCGTATCCAAATCGTCTACGCTAATACTAATTGCTTTCTGGAGATTCTCGTAGCCGTAAGTTCCTTTATTATGCAATAAACTGTAACTCCGTCCTCGCAACTTGTCCAAATAATGATTCCATCTTCCCGAATCATTACTGCGACGCTGAGTGAGAGCCAAGGAAGCCCCGAGTAAGGATAGGACCATTGGCGAACCTAAAGAAACGCAATTCATATCAGATATTTTTTTTATAAAATAACAATAAAAACAATATTAAAAAAATAATTACTAAAATATATTAATAATAAAATAACTACTAAAATAAAATAATAGTAAAATAATTACTAAAATAATTACTACCAGTAAAATAATACTAAAATAATTACTAAAATAATTCTAAAAAAATTAAAACACATTACCTTTGCACTCTTTGTAAATTTGGGCAGCTTCTGAAGGCAAGTTCTCCGCAGGAACACCCATCCAATCCCCCAAGTAGGACAAAGATTCTTCCATCGTAAATCCTTCTTGAACCTAAACGAACTTATGCTAGAAAAGGGTCAAAACTTTGTTCCAAGTCTTTACTTTAATTACAGAATAACGGCCTTCGACAGCTTCTACAACCGAAGTATCTCTGGTGGTAAGCAGCACGCGACAGCCCACGTCAAAAGAACGGATAACTTCGCCTCGCCACACGTCATCCAGGATTAATAAAACAGCATCTTTGTTCAGGAGTTTACGGAGTCTTTCAGAAGCTTGGTCGATACTAGTAGGAGGCATGACAGTCTCAAACTTTTCACATAAAGCCTTATCAAGCGTTTTTTTCTTCATTATAGTCAAAGCTCTTTAAATTTTGTTGCTTTCGTTTACTTGCATCTTGTTCAGTAGGCCATCTTTATCCACACGTCCAACAGACAACCAATAAATGCCGTCTGCATAATCCGACAAGGTCAACGCGTGATTCCTGACTGTTTCTGCAGCAATAACCGATTTGCCAGATCCCGGCATTCCGTGCAAGGCTATAAAATGGCCCCGCGGCAGCTCACGCAATGCATGACGTACTTCTTCCAACTGCAAGAAGAAAGAGCAAACCCAAAAGACACTTTTTAATCAAAGCGAGACACAATAACAAATTAAATACTTTCGTCTGGCGAGGAATGAGATGGGCAGGTGGAAAAGGCACGCCCCCTTGGATAAGGATAGTTCTTAAGGCAGCATCTTTGAAACTTTCTTCGGTTGAAGGCGAACGATGTACGTCTGGACTATCTTTACTGATATGTTTGGCTAATTTGACTGCTATCCAATTATAGTCAGCTTCTAGCGTTTTGACGAAACTGTTGAAAGCCAAAGGACCTCTGTTCGGAAGGATGTCCAACAACGCTCGGTTTTGGTCATGGAGCTTTGCCTACCAAACGAAACATCAAGTTATAAAATTCTTGAATCCAAAATATATTATTATACTTTACTTTGGACTTGATTTCTTGTCGCTGATCCTCGGTAATAACGTCATAAGCGAGAAGTTTGTCTATCAGATAGTCTACTTGGATAGTGTCGACAATTTCCTTGCGAAGCTCTTTCAGGGCATGTTTCTGCAACTGGTTCATTCTTAAAAATGTTCAATTCTCCTAGCTCTCCAATCACAAGATACAGTAACAAACTCGAAATTGTCTACCAGTACCACAACCACAAGTGTACCACAACAATAACGAATAAGTCAGATGTGCAGTCTATGTATGAGTTCGAGATGCAGTGTATGGTAGTGAGTAATGCATCCAATGCACGAGATCACCTTATCTCTTCTTGAGCAACTTTAAAATTAAAATTAGATTAGATTAAAAGGCGGTATAACAAAGCTTTCCTTACCATTTCATTCCACAATTCAAGTCTCATGCCCCAACACGCACGCCTACTTTTCCTACACTAAAGTACTAAACAACCCATCACGTCACCTAGCACATTTTTACCGGAACTAATCATGAGCCGGGGACTTCGAATTTGTATTATGTCCCGTGACCTAGAAACTGGGAAAGTCCGAACGTGGTGTATAAATTGAATTTATGCACAGATAATAGTAAAAACGCTTATTTTATGCTTACTAATTTTTAAAAATTTATAAGTTATAAACGGATACACTAAGAAGGAATGGGGATTATAACAGGAGAACATTCGAGCTTTTTTTCTCTAAATCTTGGGTCAGGGAACGCTCTCAAGAAATTCCACAGCTTCTGTTTCAGGCCGAGGTTGATTCTTGAAATCTTCACAAGTGAGGTAGATTTCACTGCAACGTGTGATAAAAAATACGCACACTGTTGGAAAAGGCTGAAGCCGGCGCGCCAATCATTCTCGTCTTCGTGTCCGGTCCAATCAAGATAAATGGAAAATGTTACATCTATCGCAAGAATAAAGGTCTCCATGACTGCCTCCGGTACAATTAACACCAGATTCGGATTACGCAAATTAGCATTATAAATGCTTGACAGTAAAGCTAAAGTGCATTGCACATGACACAAAAGGTCACTCAGGACGGCTCCGTTGCATTCAATAGACGGAATTTCTATAAATTGCAATAAAAATAACCTGAGTTACACCAAATGTTAAGCTTAATTGGTTACCAATGACTGGCATACTGACGGCTGTTTCATGCCATGTTTTCAGGGCATTAGGAAGGTGGTCGCTGCCAAGGAATGTTAAAACTTGATCGGCTAACTCCTCCACTTTGGACCGTTTGTCTTGTGTTCTCACAAGTGAGGATTCTAACAAGTTCATCGAGAAAAATTAAAAATTGGGGACAAATAAAGATAACTTACGTATTGAACATTTCAATCTTAGGCAAAACCGGTCTGGTAGGTTATTCACCTGTACGATTTTGTTCTTCAGCTTGATGGATTTTCTCTCATTGACGGTATCAAACGCAGACTTAGAACTTCAATTTGAAAAGGTAAATAAGTCGAAAATAATAAGTGAATAATACGAAAAATGGTCATTTGCACACTTACAAAAAAATTATTGAATGAAAAAAAAGTGGAGATGCGGGGGATTGAACCCCGGGCCTTTCACATGCAAAGCGAACGCTCTACCACTGAGCTACAACCCCGTTGTACAAAGCTCTACTACGGTAAATTTTAAATCCAAAAGGTAAATAAAAAGAGAAATCTATACAAAAGTTTATCCTTGCGCATGTAGGAAATTTCTCGGAACTAAATAAAAAAAAAATTGGAGCTGCGGGGGATTGAACCCCGGGCCTTTCACATGCAAAGCGAACGCTCTACCACTGAGCTACAACCCCGACTGTCATAACGCAATAAACTTTCAAAGCGATGGAAATCAAGGATTTACCCATTGAGGAAGACTTGGTTCTTTTGGGAAAGATTAGCCATTCGAACGTCAGGTTTTTGGGCAGGGGTTATCCCTTTGCCTTGCTCAATTTTTATGCATTTCTCTCGAAGATTTTCCAACTCCGTATCCTAAACAAAGACCAAGTAATTTTTTTAAACTGAAACAGATGCCTATTTTACTCATAATGACTACTTGCCTTAAATCTTAGATCCGTTTTGAGCGTTTCAATTTCTCGTACATGCTCTAGATGCTGGAAATCAGTCTTGCGCTTCCGTTGGTCTAAAGCTGATTGGGTTTCCGCTCGCAATGTTTCTTCTGTTGTACGAAGCCTTTGAATTTCGGTGCGCAATATAGTAGCTTCACCAATTTTTGCAAAATTTTCTTCAACCATAGCCTTGTTTTCTTCCTTCAATTTCTGGAGTTCTTCCTGTAGCATTACTGCTTGCGCATTGCCAGCAACGGTGCTAGACGCAGCTATTATTTGGTTGGTCATCTGTTTATTATTATGCGCATTTTGAGGCTGATACGTAGAGGTTTTAGGGTAACCGTTGCTTTGAAACGGAAATACAACATCTTTTTTCTGAACGGAGGGAGGAACCGAAAGGGGGACTGTTGGTTTCTTTGAACCTGAAGTAACGCTTGCATAAGACCTTGATGGACCGTTAGTTTTTTGAATCGGTTGGACTTGAGATGCATGTTTAACTAACGAGGTTTGACTTTGTTCAATCTGCGTAACCATATCAATGGCTTCGTCCAGCATATCCATAGGCAAATCTTCACCCCACAAATCATCATTGAATTCGACATTGTTGTTGACGGTAACTGGCGGCTGCTGGGAAGTTGGCAAATTTTTCATGTACCCAAATCCTCTTCCTTGATATGCCATCATGAAAACTTTAGTTTAACGTACCCACATGTGGTTAAAACCCTCCAACGCTTCGTCAATAATAATAATGTGGTCATTTACCGATGTAAGTAAATACAAACGTGTCTGGTTGCCATAGAAACGAGAGCTCAGTTATGCCCCAAGTGGCAGGTTTATTCAAAATAAATAGAGGGATTTACAAATATAATATTTTAGCGAGTCTCACTATCGTTTCCACTTTGCTTCCCAATAAGAACCAAATACCGTTTGACAATCAATTTCCAGTCAGTAACGTACTCAATATTTCGTCTATCCATCGACAAGCTCATTTGCGAGCTCAAAGGATGTACGTGATGATTAACCTGTATTGAATTTTGCGGCGTAACTCGGGATTTATGTCGTAATTTGCTAAACCATGTTCGGTTATTGTTTGTTTCCCGTTCTTCGCGGAATTTCACTGGCTCATTCAGAAATTGTTGATTTGTGCCTATTAAAAGTGCTTATTCATTATGGTAAGATGAAATTAATGTATTTCTTTGTTATCATACCTTTATTCTTGTATAAGCCAATCAAGTAGGTGATCCAAGACGAGAACAGGTTCAGTGGGGAAGGCGTGTCCGCAGTTCGATGCATGCTTCTGACCAATTTTGCTAGTCCAAACTTCCATTCGATATCTGACTGAGCCTAAATCATTACAATAAGTAAAAGGAAAATCAAATCAAAGCGAAAATAAATCTTTATCAATTAAGGCTCTTACTTGAATCCTTTGATACGTATCCGACATCATGGCAATGAGTAGATTGATTAGGACCACGGTGGTCATTAGCATGTATACACCGAATACGATTTTAAACAAGAAAGTCGTCCATTCCGGTTGGTCGGTTTCGATTTGAATATCCTTGATGGAAGTCAAACCGAACAAGGCAAAGAATAGCATTTCAAAAGTATCCAACGGAGTAACAATCACTAAATGCCAAAGAAATAAGTTAAAAATAGTTCTACGTCTGTTCAACGAACCGCATACATAAAAATAAAACTAAGATAAGGACTATAAATACGTACCGCCAGACGGAAGTCCGTGCGTGATAGTTTTTGATGCAGTCAGTGTTGAATTGCTTTCCGTAAACGGCTGATTAAGAGCTGACATATGCATGGAGAAACCAAACATGAAAATGGCCAAAATGATCAAGAATCTTCCGGCATCAGCCATAAGGCTTCCTTATATATAATAAAGAATTGTAACTGTTACAACCAGTACTCGATTGCCTTTCAAAACCTTATACCGATGATTATAGCCCAAGGTCCAAACAAGTAATGGAAGGACATAAAGTCGAGCAGTAGGATACAGCAAAACAGCAATCCGATAGCTAGGAACTGATTGCGGATAAACATGAAAACGGGCCATTCCGTCAAGGGCGTAAAAAACGCAGCTGCGTGAACCAAGACAGCAATCGCGGTGGTTACGAGTACCGCCAGCCGTAACCAACCTAAGCCGTTCCGATCCCGTGGATTGGCCAACTCGGAGAGTAAATTGCCCGAGAGCCATGCCAACAATAGCCATTCGTACCAGCAAGGCAATAAGGACTTTCTTATAACGTGACAGATGGGCAGCGTACTCGTGATTACCAATAAGGCCATTAAATAAACATGGGAGGTCAAATGAGCCATAAACCTATACACGAAATTTTGTTTCGATTCAATAGGACGAGTAACGAAGACATTACTCGCACATACTTAATAACCGGTATTTTATCGTAATTATGTCTCAGCGGTAAGGCTAAGACGAGCCAGAGTGGCGGCATAAGCACGCTGCCGATAAAAAGTAACATCAAACGCCACGAAGACCATTGCAAGCCACCCAGCCACAGATCCTAATCATATGAATCGAGATCGTATTTATTAACATAGACGAAATAAGAATTACTCATTAAATATGGAATTACCTGGAGGTACCTTTGGACAGAAGGATGGGAAATTACTTCTTTTTGCTCATGTTCGATGAGAACATCCAAAAGAGGAACTTGTCGGCGATCCACGGCTGTCAAAAGACGAGAAGCGGATTCCGCGGAAGCCGCCAAAGCTAGCAGCTCTGTTGCCATGGCTTCACAGAACTTAGAAGCTTCTAGCAAGTCTTTGGTTCTTTCTTTTTCCTAACGTAAAGCAAATATAATCATTAGAACAGAACTACGAGGTGTCAATAAAGTATTTAAAAAAATAAAAATAAATAAATAAAAAGTACTTTGAAAGATAATGAAGCCAGAATGTAAGATAGTTTAGCGGCGACGTCCACTGGGGCAGGTGATTCTAGAATAAAGCACTGAAGAGGCTCGTGATTGGTCGCTTTCCCACACAACATTAAGTTGTACACGAACTAAAAGACAAGTCAGGTTTTGGCAATAACGTATATGTTACAGAATTGAAAGATTACTTTCCGGTCTTCCATGAGGGAGTATGCGTCGTGTTCTCTCTTCAGAAGTATGGCTAAAACTTCATTATGTCCTTCAGCTACACCGTACCATAAAGGTATCCTACTCATCGTAGTTTTACTTTTAGGTGACGCTCCACTTTCCAGTAGCAATTTGGCAGTACTGGCATGGCCTGCTCTAGCCGACAGATGCAATGCAGTCCAACTTTCCTAAAAACGCAAAAATATAGCTATATATCATCTACGATCACAAATTATTGTACTCTGTCTGCAGCATTAATATCAGCTCCCTGACCCAGTAGTAATTCAACTAGACGATCGTGACCGTACGCAGCAGCTCCGTGTAAAGAAGTACGTCCATGTCGATCTAGCGCGGTCAGCAGAGAAGTAGCACGGCTTAATAAAAGTCCTGCCACTCCAGCGTGACCCCTCCGACAGGCCAAATGTAAGGGAGTATAGCCCTGAAACCAAACTTCGTTTTAATCACCCAAGTGAAGAGATTAACACAATACGTACATTCTGGGTTGAGGGATAGTCGACAATTACTCCTGGCGAATTAAGCAATAACCTTACAACGTTCTCATCGCCAGAGAAGGCCGCCATATGTAACGGCGTTAACCCACTTTCGCCCTCCAATTGACGCAAAATCTGGTTGCCACCCAAACTCGTAGGAGCTTCGGAACGTACGCCTGCAGGAATGTGCGTCAGCAGTTCCCTTACGGACTCTAAAGATGGATCACAATTACGTACAATTACCTATCCAATACGCTGTTAAAAGTCATTGTAATTGTACATAAATATATCCGCAATGTTTGTGACAACTTATTTCTAGTTATAACGCCTTAATATTTATTTGTAAATTTTTAAATACGTTTAAGGTTAATAAGTATATTTCAAAATAACCCATCTTGATAAATCTAATTTTCAATGATGAATTACTTTTACTTACTTTTTACATTATAATTACATTTTCCGTTGTAATTACAATAGTTTTTGGCAATAAAAAGGTACCTCAGCTCAGGTAGCAAGATCTTGCTGTGTACTGATTTTTCTTGCTTATTTTCTTACCCGGTTGCCCATGGCAAGCAGCTACGTGTAAGGCAGTTAATCCCGTTCTTTTGCTCGCCACCCTTAGCAAATCAGAATTGGCTGAACGCAGTACTTCAATCACAGAAATGTGTCCGTTCTTTGCAGCCAAGCTAAGCGCGTTATAACCGGCCTAATTGGGATTATAAAAGAATAGAAAAGCGACATTTCTATACACTTTCTCATGAATGCGATTAGGTCACCTTGTTCTCGTCCACGGCTGAAGCCCCTGCTTCCAGCAAGATTTTCACCAATTCAGCATGCCCGCCTTCGGCCGCCAGGTGAAAGGGTGTTGCATCGTTGGCGCGATTCCGTGCTGCGACTGCAACATGCTGGTTAAACTTCATAAGTTCTTTGGCCACGGACACGGAACCTTGCATGGCTGCAATATGAGCACAAGTATTGCCATCCTAAAAACCTTTTATTTATTTCATATCCTTCTCAAAATTGGATATAAAAAATTCACTTTATTTGCAGCTAAAACAAGGCTGGGTTGATGTTGCAAGAAAAGGATCACTACTGCAGAGTGATTCTTCTCTGTAGCCAGATGAATGGGCTTTCGGCCATATTCGTCCGTGGCTTCGGGATCAGCTTTCAGTTCGAGTAACAAACTGCAAACCGACAACTGTCCTTCTGCTGCGGCTAAATGAAGAGATGTCTCTTTTTTCTACAGAATAACCAGAGATCATTTAGAAAAAAATTTGCTCTCGCAATCTAAGCTTTTTTTTTACTAAGGTCAAGGAATCAACAGCGGCACTGTGCGTCATTACGAGGGATTTGCACAAATCTGTGTAGCCTTGCATAGCAGCCAAATGCAACGGTGTAATTCCAACACGTGATTTGCTGTTTACGAAAGCTTTATGTGCAATCAATTCATGGCAAACAGCAGTGTGACCAGACTGGGCGGCTAAATGCAACGCCGAGTAGCCTTCTGCATCGAAAACATCCGCTCGAGCCTGAGAATATACCCCAAGTTCGAGTCTTTTTCATTGTACGATTTTGCTTAGAATTTGGAACTGAAATAAAACAATGCGAATATTTTACTTGGTTATGCAGGAGGAGCAACACGGCTTGCAAATGGCCGTGTTTGGCTGCCAACAGTAACGAAGAACGTCCAGAAACGTTCTGTTTATTGACAATCCGTTGCAAATCCCCGGCTCGAATACTTGCCAATAGGACAGTCAAAACCCCTGTATTTCCTTCTGCTGCGCTGTAATGTAGCGGCGTTTCCATGGTCTAGGACAATTTAAAAAAAAATATGGCCCCGATTCAAGAAGACCGGAACAGAGGGCCACACTTACGGTCAAGGTAGAATAACTGACGTCAGCGCCGTTCTGCAGCAATAATTGCGTGATTTCACGAGTATGAGAAGCATGGCAATTCTGTCGGCATACTTGGCTCGCTGCATGTAAGGCCGTTTCGCCCTGCTTGTTGCGTATATTGAGGAAATTGGCCATGAATTCCGCATGGTTCTTCTCAATAACAAATTCACATAATTGCTGCAGTACTGGAAGGTGACAAGCCCGGCATGCTAAATGCAATGGCGTCTCTCCATCCTAATACATACACATACATTACATAACTGGATAAAATTAGCGTTCTGGCACAAAATTAGCCTTGATGCGGAACGGACTTCGTTCTGGAACAAAGGATCGGCTCCGTCAGTTAGTAGAAGCTTCACGACCTCGAGGTTCCCGCACTTTGTCGCTACATGCAAAGGGGCGTTTCCTTCGGTGGTGCAGAGGTTTGGATCTGCGCCAGATTTCAATAGCATTTGCACACACCTTTCACCACCTTCGCGTATTCGTGCAGCTATATGCAAAGGTGTTTCCTGAACTTTCCCCGCTAAAACAAAATTTTCTATTTAATTTCTCAAGAATTAATTTGGTATAAGATCACCTCGGATATGGACTTGCGCACCCAATCCTAATAGGCATTCCACTACAGCTGCTCTACCTGCCTGTACAGCCACGTGTAAAGCGGTGTAATTATCCTAATCAATTCACACATTAGTTCAAGTAGACTATGTTTGAGGATAAATTTTGTTTACGTTTGTCGAAGCGTCTACTTGTTCACCTTTCTGAACTAATGCCTGGACCACGCCTACGTGACCACGTTTAGCAGCAATATGAATACTCCGAGCTCCGCTCTAAGGGAAATAAACAGTTATTTCATCCAACATGATTAGGTGGAAGGGTTTTTCACACATATGACAAGCACTTTTGCGACCTCATATCTACCTTATCGGGCATGTGGAGAGGAACACCTTTACGGAGAAGACCTAGAGCGGTTTCGGGATGTCCATGCATGGAAGCAACATGTAGTAATGTACTTCCATTCTTGGTTCGTTCCATGAACGAAGCTTTGAACTTCTCAATAAGTATGTCGACGACTCCAGTTTTGCCCCTTTCTGCAGCTAAGAGAACCGGGGTTCTATCTAAAGAGCAACATTAAAAGAAACACAACATATCCAGAAATAACAAAGAAATTGGCAGAAGAAATAAACAAAGACTGTCATGTGTGGTACCTTCGGTGTCTGCGATGTTGGGATTTGCATGGAGCACGTGTAAATATTTAACCATGGCCTCATCACCTTCCGATGCAGCAGTATGGAGCACTGTTTGGCCCTCCGCCTAAATAAATGGCCTCTTGAATTACTGTACCTGTTGATCTAAAAGTAGGTGAATCCTTACGTTCTGGGCGTCTACGTTGGATCCGCATTCCGTCAGAAAACGCATCATATCCATTCTAGTATTTTGGCCATTGACTTCTCTTCGCCGAACAGCTAAATGAAGGCAAGTGTCACCGTTGGGGGGCACAGTCGTTCGGATTTGCTCTTCACAATGCACAGACAGTAATTCCTTAGCTGCAGGTACATTTCCGTTTTCCACAGCTATCATCAAAGGTAACCAACCATCCTATCACCATGAGAAATCAACTTAAGGATATAAAAAGTGTATTCGAAAGTTTTACTTTATCTTTGGTCAAACGGTAATCTCGAGCTCCAGCAATACAAACCAGCTTAATGAGACTTGCAGCAATGCCCCAAGGCCTGCTCGCAGCCATATGAAATACTGTTTGTTCTTTCACCTATTAAGGTTAATGTTCAGTTTATTTTCATTCAATAAAAAAAATGGAACTCATACTCCACCAACGGTGTTCAAATCGGTTTTTCGCAAGATGAGCATCTTAATGACATCTTCTCTAGCGTTGAGAATCGCGATGTGAAGGACGCTTAGCCCTTCCTAACAATGGAAACCAAATTCTACCGTATTACTAAGAAAACTAAGGCATACATAGTAGCAACATGATGTTGTCCCACATCTTCGGCTAAAAATAGTAATTTTAGTCCAATATATTACTTTTGCGTGCGACTAAACACGACCATTTTGAGTACTTCAAACGTATCGTTCTGACCCACGTAAGCTATAAAGACTTTTAATAAACAGTGAGCATGCATGTTTCAGGCAGTGTAGAAATTAAATTATACGTTTCACAGAAGTACTAAAAACCGAAGATGACCACGGAAAGTTTTTATGTGAATATGGTGTAGACAGAATAAAATACACAAGTAGAAGAAGCGCGCTTAGCAATAAAAAAGGTCATCGTTATAGTCACGAGACAAAATGCCCCATTTCAGGCAAAAATAACAAAGAAATTGCTGGGGCGTTCCTTGTATACCGAGATTGCTGCCTTTGGCGTGGGGTAAGCAGAATTAATGACAGTTCACCTCAAGAATAGCATTGACTACTTCGAAGTCGGTTATTTGGCAAATGAGTTATGAATATTTTGGGGAGGAAGAGAAGGCTGCGCTGCTAAATCAAGGAACGTGGGTTAGATCAATAATGCAGACGAGGCGATATCTCCACCATAGCATGAATGAAAGACATCAAGTATACACAAAAAGAAAAAAACCTGCTTATATCATTTTCTCCCATAAAGCTTGCTTAAAAAGAACATCATTAGGGGCATTTACACACCTTGGTCTTGGCGTGGGGATCACACCCCAAGTCGATCAAGCGGTCCACTAATTGAATCCGATTCTCCTTCACAGCATACATCAAAGGGGTATAACCATTCTCCTGAACCATTTGCTCTTTGTTATAAACAGTTTAATTGACCTACAGACCAATTAAAAGTAAAAAATACTACGTTACCGAGTCTTGGATGTGAGCTAATGGGGAGGCCCCGTCCGAATACTTCGATTGGAACGTTTCGAGAACCCGTAAGCTTTGCTCTAAACTGACCCACTCACCTTTGGAGGCCAAAACGAGAACGCGTTTGCTGGCGGCTTGCACTTTGTCATTTTCTTTTGCCCGTTTCTCGGTTTTATCTGAAAGAAGTCCCAAATCGCCGCTCAAATTTACCCCGATAGATAACACCAATCGAGAACAACCTGAACTTGGACGGCTGGCAGGACTGGATTCGCGAGGTCTCTCCAACGTAGTTGAGGGTAGTTTCGCAGCATTCTCACTCTCCGACATCGGATCAGATCTTTCGTCGCCTTTTCCTTCGTCAACTTCAGAAACTATCGTAGTTTCGTTGGCGTTCTTTATAACAGAAATCATCTTCTTTTTAGAGTCGATCTTGTCAACTTTGGAATCCAATGACTGACTACCGTTAACGGGTTTGTCGGCTGTTTTGCCCCAGAATTTCTGCAACGCATGATTGTTGGCCAGGATGCGACTTTTCTTCTCCACTTGCACTTTCGCGGGATTTCCAGTGACCACAGAGGTACGACCATTAGTGTGAATAGTGGTTGATGAAGGTTCTTCGAAAACACTATCTTCGATGTCGATGAACTGGGAAGCTGTGTTTCGGCTGATTCGAGAATCACTTGTGGGCAACGAGTGCAATTCCTGTCGCGTTTTGGGCACGGGTTGACTCCGCGGGAGAGTTCTGGTTAATTTATCGCGCTGCAGATTGCCACCTTGCTCCACCGAGTTGCCTTCCATGACTATATATACGTCTGGTTTTCGTCACCTCTACGCCCAGACGCGGCTTCTATGGTTTACTGTAGTAACTGGTTGCGATTGCGATCCACTTCTCGTGGTGGCATGTCCGAATCTTCTGAACGCAAAATTGCCACTGGACGCTTGGAAACGGAGAAGCTCAAACTAAAAGATACACAGGCAAAGGAACACACTCGGGCGTCTCGCGAGTCAGTCATCCGCTTCCAGGGAGGTTGTCCATACAAAAACGAAAGGCGTCGACACGGGAGTCCACCTTCACTTTTCAAGCGGTTACACTGAAGCCACTTGGATGCAAAAAGCGTACAATTTCCAGGAAAATTAACTGTACAATACGAAATATAGAGTTTCACATATGGCCAAGGTCTGTCCATTATACTTCAGGATACAGGATGAAACCAATTTCTCTTCAAGTTAGACGCGCAATAGACATATGAAACGATGTATAACTGTTACACAATTTCTCTTAAATTAGCTGTGAGGATATTATGAATGCCAAAATCTTCGTACTTATTATCGACTGCGGAAAAAAGAACTCCTGTATCTGTACGCTTCATACTTATAAAAAAAAACTGTTAATCTACAATGAAGCTTATTTATAATACAAAAAGAAATATTTTGGGGAGCTAATTATTAAAACTTCTAAAATTGCAAATACATTTTTGTAAAAATGGTGCTAAAATTATGTAATTATAGAAATACACGTATTTAAATGTAAGGGTACAAATGCTAATGGTTGGGGTAAAACTGCGTTTCATATTTATCGATGCAGCGAAGTAGTACCTTGATTTGCGTACGGTTGATATCGTTGAGCGCAGACGCATTACAGTGCAAGACTGGCGGGCTTTTTGTGCTAATTGTCTTCTCACGTGACCTCACACAACGACTGAAGCATGCAAAGAAACAAGTTGGCACGGAAGTACTGGAAAATAAACAAGATCATCCGTCTTTCCGAGAGTCTCTTGTATTTATCGTTATTATCAAACAATATACTGACTCCCCTCTTTGGAATAAGGAAATTTAATTGCTCTTGCCTCCCTTATAAGCGAAAGCTGTAAAACTTTTCGCTGTATTCTCCCTTAGCACAAGGCCGTATTCAATGTAAAAACAAACCACAATCCGACAATGACCCAATTTTTTCCCTTCTTGCGAACCGAATTTCGACCAATACAAATTATACGGTATGTGTTTATAAACTTTCCAATAGTGTGAAGGAAGCGCCGTCAGGAAGGGTAGGTAATACGCTGTCGGACAAGGGTATATTTTTACAAGGTTTGACCAATTCTTATATCGCACTAGATTACGTCATAAAAATGAATAAAAAACTGTGTGCTTCAGGTGGGGGACAATAAAATGCTGTTTTATCGCTGAGATTTTGGGTTTTATTGGCTAGGAAATGAGGTCGTCAGCTGCAGTTTCCGAATACTCCACTCAATTAACTTGAATTTTTGGACCTTACCCGTTACAGTTTTCGGAAACTCGTCTGAATAGATCCAATGCCGAGGAATCTTGAAGTAAGCAATCTAGAGCAAAGTACAGTGAAAAATTATTAAAGTTCGCATAACAGACGGATTATCTTGGTACTGTTAGATCTACACATACTTCAGTCAACGACAGAAAACATATCTTAAGAGTTATATATCTTACAAGCGTTCTGATGACTGTAACACTTAATCGATTATCTGTTGAGTTAAGGCAAGGATAAACGTCCCATCCTACCATTTGTTCACTTGATTCCCGCGACAGACAACAATAAACCCTTACCTTGTGTTGACAAAACTCCTTAAGGGCTTCGGCTGTGGTAGATTGCCCGTCTTTCAAGCGAATCCACGCACACACTTCCTCCCCCAAACGCTCATCCGGAATGCCCACCACCTTCCAAACAGATACGCAATTATCGTTTAAATAAATCACTGCAACGAATCTTACATGAGCCTCTACCACAGCTGGATGCTGATGCAAAACTTCTTCGATCTCGCGTGGGTAGATGTTTTCTCCACCTCGGATAAGCATGTCCTTCTTACGTCCCACAATTCGTCCATAGCCGTCCTCTCGAATAACCCCAACATCACTAGAAAAAATAACGTCACATACAAATACTTATATATTTAATTTCAACTACATCGAGGAAAAACTAGAAAATTTACCCCGTGCGTAGCCAACGATCGGGCGAAATAATCTCTTTGGTTTTTTCTTCATCGTTCCAGTATCCTAGCATTGTGCTATAGCCTCGGGTGCAAATCTCACCTGGCGTGTTCACCGGAACAATTTCTCCACTGTCGTTAACTATTTTGATCTATAAGAAAACTGGGGTCTTACAAAGTATATTACAGAGAGCTTCGAACCGATATACCTCTGTGTGATCACTGGGGAAACCAATAGTGTTGTAGCATCGTTCAGCAGGATCACTTGCATAGCACTGAAACGTAACTGGACTAGTCTCTGTCATACCGTACATGACCTGATATAAAAAGGAAAACTCGTTTCATTACGACCAATAGATAAGTATAAGAATTGTATACAACAAAATCCTTCATATGCAGCTTATCGACGACGTCTTCAACCAACTTTTTAGGACAAGGAGCGCCTGACATAATTCCGGTACTGAGACTTTTTAAATCGTATTTGGCTAGCTCCGGTAGATGGAGTATGTCCACGTACATTGTCGGCGTACCATATAATGAAGTGCATCTGTTTAGCAAACAAGTTTGTAATAAAGGTAATTGAACTAATGTTTTTTTTCTGTTTACTTTTCCGCATGAACTGTTTTGGCAGCTTCCAGAGCGTTAAACGTCGGTGAAGGTAGAACACAAGTAGCAAAATGCGCCATTGCGGACAATGTTCCTGCTACGCAGCCAAAGCAGTGGTATAAAGGCACAGGTGCGCAAATTCTATGTAGCTTATTGCAGAAAAGAAAATACTAAAGAAAATAGCTCAACATATAGAATGCGATTTACCTTTTCGTGATAGCCCAATCGGTGACCAATGAAGTAAGCATTATTTACCACATTATGATGGGAAAGAGTGGCTCCTTTGGGGTTGCCAGTTGTACCCTTAATAATGCAAAGAATCATAAATTGCGAGGACTAATTAATTATTTTTCAGTCTTTACGGAAGTAAACTGAATGTTGACCGGATCATCGAATTGAATTCGACGCTCCAAATCTTGAATAGCCTTGAAATTTCGAGACTCGCCCATGTTAAATACGTCTGGGAATTGGTACATGCCCCTAAAATGGAGACATTACATTAAAAACGCTCCTCAATGAGCTATGGTTTTACGGGTATTTGTTATCCGATAAGGTGATAAGACTCTTAAGAAAAGGCAAGTTGGGGCTTTTGAAGGTCTCTGGTTGACAATAATTGCTGAGCTCGGGAGCGATTTCCGTCAGTACATCGAAATATTTTTGGGTCCGAAGTCCTTCTGCGGCCACAATCGCTTTGACCTCCACTTTGTTGAGGCAGGCTTTCAATTCAATGGGTTTGTAGGAAGGGTTAATGTTGACCTGTGTAAACGCATCGATCCTTATCAGCAAAATTTCTAGTTGAAGGTTTATATTTATACGAGAATAAGTCCAGCGCGAGCAGCAGCAAACTGTGTTAGCACCCATTCGTAACTATTTGGACCCCACATTCCAATTCGGTCACCGCGTTCCAAATTCAGAGCGTGAAAACCTGCGGCTAACTTGTCTACCTGAAGACAACTTTGAGTTTATGGGTTAAGAGTTTAAGAAAATACAATACGTCATCTTTAAGCTGGGTGTAGGTTCGTCGCAAGTTTTGATGAACAACGACAATGCTTTCGGAATCTCCATGACTGTCCGCTGCTCTGTTTAATAATTGTCCGATTGTTAACCCCAAAAGGGGAGTAGATCCCGGTCCGCACACGTAGCTCCATTCATACGTCGCAGCGGTCGCTGGCCTCGTGCCCTGGCATACGCTAGGCAATGTTAAAATAAGTCACTATACGTAAGATGTGATAATTACGAAGAACAAAGGTTTTTACTTAGAAAGTGACCGAAGAAGAATGCAGCGGGGAACAGTTTGACCTACACTCACGGTTCGCAGAAGATGACGGGACAGCATCGTTCCGTCTGTAACTGTTCTCGAATTGAAAGACGCAACGCTGACGAGAAATATTTAGCTACTCAATTACGCTAAGGCAAGCTTTATACTGTCTGACAGCATAGTTCAAGGTCGTCTACGGCTTTGGATGCCATCTCTAATTCATACCCAAAACCTCCAAAACATACATTTCGGAAGTTTCCATGAACTTGGGAGAGGGCGATGGAATAAGTATGTCCAAAAAATAATGTATGTTACTTTAATGAGACATTAAAGATTAACGAGTGCTTTGCTCCAGGGGTTAAATAAATTTTTAGTATAATTAGCGATCGCATTATGCAATAAAATAATCTTGTCTTGCATTTTCTTGTCGAGTATGCCGCTGAAGCACTAATTTGTGAAGAAAATAGTCTAGAATGCTCAAACAAATCTGTAGGTGCTTCGGTTAACTTACAAGCTCTATTTGAGCTCAAACATACTTTTTCTTCGCGCCATCGCCGGCCTGCGGGCCGATATCTGCGCCTGAGAGCCTTTGGGCAAGTTTCGTGTCGGCTTCGCAACCGAGCCCATCCTACGGCAATGGGACCGCACGAGGCGGTTCCGAATTTGCGGGTAATGCTTGGTACATGGCGTATAGCAAATCATGGCGCGAAGAAAAAGTCTAGTTTTTTTGTGATTAAGCTTGTAAATTAACCAGTTTGCTTACAGTACAACTTTTGCACAAGAAAATGAATTTTCTGCTGTGAAAACCAATTCGTAGGATAGGCCTCCTAAAGCAGCGTACGGTGGCAAAAAGTAGGACACATGTATCCCTACAATAACAAAGCAAATGGTGGAACAAAAAAGGCAGCAACTAAAATTGAGAATGAGAAGTAAAATCAATTATTCATGAATAGATTTTAAAAGAAGAAAATTAACTTCGAAAACTATTGAGATTCATATACTATATAGTTTTCTTTTGTATTCAAACTTCTATAAAGACTTAAAAAAGAAAGAATTTTAGCGTGCTTTTATTCTCTTTTTAACAATGGCATTGTACTATTCTTAAACGTCTTTATATTTGGTAGCATAATAAACTATTCAACTAACCGCGGTAGCTCTATTAAATTGTTTTGTTGGGAAAGACACCACCGACGTGGACACCAGCAGTATCGAATGATTACGACAACAATGAAAGTTTGAAAAAGAAAAGACAGGTTTGTCTCTATCGTCCGAGCAATCAAGTAAAACTACCCCTGGCCATTAAAAGAGTTCTCATTATGCACTTTTTGGTCCACGCTCAATCTTTTCTTCCAATTAACTGCGAGATGAGCACACATCCCGGATTGCAATCGAGTCCGTTTGCGAGAAAGGTAGTTTGCTTACTTCGCAACTCATTAGATGTGCAGTGCAACGCTTTCGAAACTGCAATCAAATGCGCCAATTTAGTAGAACAATGTGTTTCTGATATGATCCCATCCCTTTCCTGGACTTTTAATTGGACGAATTTGGCATCGTTCTCCTGAACATCCCGCCGTGATAATACTTGCAAAAATGAACAAAAACTTCCCCAACCGGCACCGAATAACGCCGGTATTACGGGTGGTTTATTCGTTTACGACCTTACATGTTCGCGTGTCTTATTTTCTCTTTTCCTTCTCCTGCACTCTTCCCGAAGGCTACTAACTTTCTCGTCTAATAATGCTATCTAGGACTCGGCAGCAGTCCTGTAAGTCAACCGCGGTGGAAACACAGGGGCTTTACCGCATAAGCACATGGCCCGAAACCTGCAGCCTGCATTGGTAGTTTATCAGTCGACTCGAGAAGGTGCATGCCCTCAGTCGCCTACTGTGCATGCGATTTATTTTTCGTGCGGGCACTAGAGAACAAGTGTAAAAAGTAAAAACAGGTGAACTCGAGCAGGTGAAAGGATGTAGGATGATGATGTCCAGCTGGTTTCTGTGGTGCACGCCCCGGTTTCAACGTGAGCCGCTTCGAGAAGAAACAGTCGATTCAAGTTAGTGATGTTCAGCGAAAACGGCCGATCATACGCAGAAAGGATTTAGCTATATAATTCCACGGTGGTAATCGAGTTGCAGTTACCAGACAGTTTTTTGCTGCATGTATTAACAGCTCGCCGATCTTGGCAGAAATGTTACTCGTACAACAATTTTAATTGATCCAACGTCAAATCTTCCAACAGTGATGGTGATGGCTTTATTTGACCGATGTTTGTGCTGTAGTATATTAACGGGAACTATCCTTACGGCCATCTATAGCACGGTAAGCTAGAGGAATCACGACGGCGAAATTAAAATCTTATTCTAACGGAATCGTCACCTTTAAATTTATATACGGGCTTCCGGCCTGGTTTTATATACCCGAAATTAGCCTTTTTATTACTGGTAAGGATAATGAGGTTAGGGCTGGAGGATGACATCATTTATATTAAAGTATGCGTAGTGATTTCGTGCACATTCTCATGCTTTATGGAAGGATTTTCACCCTGCTTGGTTATTCGCCACCGCGGTTATCTTGTTTACATGTACTAGTGAAAAGTATCGGAAAGAGTGCATTAGCCATATGGCGAACTATGTAGAGGTGTAGTACGACTCTAGACTTTTCGTGTATCCGGTTTGGGCTGTTTGGTCATGCAAATGAACAATCAAGTTGGAAAAAAGGGAAGGTTTAAACCAGACAATGCGTTTCCTTTTAGGGAAACCGACGGGCTTGTCTGTATTTTCACTTGCACGAGGTTTGCTTTAGAAAAAACCGCTTCGGTAAAAATTTTAACGTTAAATGTCTTCAATGACACTGGCTAAGTCATTTCGTAAATCTTCCCCGTGTCACAGTAACTGGTATTTCGTATTTCTCGTATTTCTCACACTTGACATGTTTCTACCATTTCGGGTAGTGATGGTAAAGATATGATTGGTTTCGAATCGCTTATTGGTTGATTAAGATGAAAACCACGAAATGTCTGGTCTTGATTCAGCTCTATAGCACTGGGTAGAAGTAGCACTTCAGACATGTGTGATGGGATATGTAAGACAAAACTCGCCTTTTTTTTATCGCTCCACTTACCTAGGTCATGGGAGCTTTCGGCGACTTTCTTTAAAACATTATTGCTAAACTCGAACTCGAAGTAACTACGTTAGCACTGTAGGTTAAACCTCGTAGCGCTTTTTCAGTTATGATTACCTAGGAAACAAATTACCGATTTTTTTTACCGTATTCTGAAGCGGAAGCTAAAAGGCGCTACAACCTTCGGTTTTCCCGTATGCACATTCTTTCCTTTTTCCAACTTTTTTAAGGACCGTCATAGGCAGAGATTGCGTGTGTCCTGAAGTTTCCGTTTGCTTCTTCCCCGCGGTGACGAAACGCTTGGCCACGTAAGCTGTGAATAGCTCTATATCATGTCTTACCTAACGCCACATAACTAAGCACAGTTTTTCATCTTAATGTCAGTTATGCATAAAGCCTCCATTAGCTCCTTGGTAAACATGAGTGGCCAGCATGAGCTTGACATGATGTGCGTAACGTAACTTCATGCACAAAAGCTAGCAGTATTCTTGGGCATAATATTCGTCATACTTTCAGAGTTTATTGAGCGGAATTATTAGGACGTGACATAATAGACAACGCCTACAACAGTATACACATTCCACTATACCATATAACCTGTTCGAAAAGTCTCAGTGACTCTTTGGGAGGAAATATGAATCAACGAATACTTGAGGTTTATTTTTTGGATTCGCTTAGGTGGTTTACATTGTTGCCTTTGCCTTCGAAATTTGGCTAATTACTGAGGTGGAAGGTATGTATTTTTTTAAGAAAAGAAGCGATTTCAATAGTTCTTTCGGCTAAATTCTCGACATTATCTTTAGATGAGATCGCGACGCCATCATACATTTTATGTGCTGGTTTCTTCATTATTTGGCTGGCGTCTGTGGGGTTATTAGTCGGCCTTGCTTTGGTAAGCCCTAAAAATTATTTAGTGTTTAGATCATTCTGTTTTTTTTTGGTTATTGCAGCGCCGCACGAGACCCATTTTGACATGGCTCGTGACCTCGATCCTCCTTTTCTTCCCGGAATGTGGCCTTATCTTATTCATGAGCTTATATTATTGGGTAAGTTGCCTTCCCGTCTTAAATATTCTTTGTTGGCTCTTGTGTTGTGGAAACGTGTAGGGGTAAAAGGGACCCTTGTGGTGTTTACGTGCGAGAAGGATATATGAGAGCAGGAATTGCTCCGTGAAAAGGAATGAAATTGAGTCATTTACCCCGGAAACACACGCCCATATTTTATGCGTTGTCATGTATACTGTGGAAGTTTGATAGTATGCTAAAACAATATTCTCACTACAACTTTCTTTGTTTACCGCATTTCCCCTTCCAAAAATTGGCTAGAATCTCAGCACCTCTTATGGGAAGGCAGAGCTAATTTTTTGGGTTTTCCGAGCCACCCTCAACGTAAGTATAAACATAACTTTTCCTAATGCTTTCAGAGCTCATCGCAATAGATCTGTGTTTGGGTTTTAGATCATAGGAGTGATTTGTGTGCAGTGTCACTACGCTAACTGGAAAGACGAGAAAAATGTGTCCAGACGACTACAAGACTTGACTTTGGTAATTGTAGTTTTACTTTCTCTTCTTTGTGAAAGGAAAGGTCCCCGAACTACGCAATCTTTATTTTTTCGTTAAAGACAGGTATTGTTACCAAAGGGACGCTGCCTGATATGGATAGCAAAGCCTTTTCCCAACTTCGAGGTTACCAAAACGAAGGTTACATGCAATCAACTTTACATATAACCCACTCCAGTTCCAACAACGAAATGAACACGGGACCCACATCGTTGAGTTCTTCCGTAAAACGGTAATATTTTTTTAGAAAAAAATATTGCTTCGCAATAAAATTTAAAAGACGTTCATAGCTTGAAATTTAAGACTAGTACATTTTATCCGTTTGGAATTGTAACCGAGATAGAAATTAGCAAACGTTTCGTTACTTACAATACTACGCACATCATCCTCGTTACTACATTAGAAAGATACTGATGTGTGCCGTTGTAGAAAAGTGGTTTCCTGAATTACGTATCAAACAACGAGACGAAAGCAAAAAAAAAAAATTAAATATCTTTTCATGTCTAAAGATTCTTACTCGCTTATTCAAGCTCAAGAACAAATGCTTGATTCGTGTCGCAATAGAAGAAAAAATCTGTTATCCTTTTGGCTTTTTAGGTCATTGTCATCAGCCTCATTGTATGCAGATCGGTCTGAACGTCAGATAGTGCCAACTTCTTACCGAAAGTCGCACGAGCATGACACCGCGACCTTGTACGACATGCTGGCCATGCGACGTTTACAATCGTACGGATACAATAGTCCTACCTACCCATATGCAGTGGATCCTGGCCTGATTTATGGTTCTATGGGCATTGCCGGTGTGGGTCTGTACCCCGAGAAAGTAGTTGGCGGCTCAATCAGACAAATTGGGAGGTATCGGGCTCAATCCTTGGTCTACATGGACGACCCTGATGCATATTGGGCTCGGCCACCTCTATCACGGCCTGTAAGCGTGGGCTTAATCAACCAACCCCGGTTAGCCGATTGGAATAATTGGGGTGATCAAAATCGAAGGAACGCCGAGGCCGGGGGTATGCGTAGAGCGCAGTCACTGTCAGCCATTTGTCAGCCAAGCCATGTTAATGGTGATGTTACGCTGCAGAAATTAGCCCGAGAGCCCTTCAGTTATCTATCTAATGGAAGCAAACGCTCTTTAGGCACGGAATCCGATGACCTGGGGCGGTACAAAGACATTGCACTCTGAAAAAAAGATGTGATCTATATATTATATACATGTCCGCTGTTATTACCCTAACCATTATGGAACATGTACAATTAACGCATATCAATAAAACGCTGAGAAGGTACTACACTACTTATACCAGTGGTTTATTTCGGTTTTAATCCTTCTCCAGTTCAACTTTCCCGCATTGATGACTTGGTTTAGAGATTATTACTGCCGCATTCAGTTGTTTGGCGCTCTAATCTAATGATCTTTTCGTGAGCTGCTGCAGCACAGCAGCTCCACTAGCTCGGCCTCCATTTTTGTTTCTCACAAGCTTCGCTTTCTTGGGTAAGCTCTATCCTTATTTTGAATTAGAAAGGGCTTGTGTTCTTTTTGACAGCTGGAAGTATAGGGTGAGCGCTTGTCCATGCATTAGATTTGCGCAGTCACCTCCGCCCCTGCCCGTTTTCCGTCGTGTGATGTAGCATAGGGCAGCTTTTTGTTGGCCTTTCTCTCGTCTTCTTGGCTGTCGCTCCTTGCCGTAGACTATTATCCCCCATCCCCCACTTCATTCGTACTTCCATTGGTTGCTCTTGGTGATCTGAATCTTTCCTCTACTGCGTCAACAACTCGCGTTTTCTTTGCAAAGTAACGTATTGCTTATATATTCCTGTATTTAAGGCTAAGTTGCAATAAGATTTTTCTTTTTCTCCTGCTTTAGAATGCACCATAATACTCCAACAAGTCTGGGGAAGGAAGAATCTCAGTCTACTCCTACTACTTATCCATCATACAAGAACTGTCTCTGCGGCGGTGTTAAAGCCAACGAAAACTTATATTTGCGGTTCAGCTTCAGCAAATTATGTCAAATCACAGTCTTGATGCCCTTGGTTGGCTTATTCTTCTGCTTCACTACAGCCACCATATTCCAGCAAGAAGATATCCACGAAACTTATTGCAAGGTTTGTGAACAAGACCTTCAAATGTTGTTCTTTCAACGTTTAAAACGTGAATGTTTGCTGTGTTGTATTTTCTGTAGGTGTACAATATCGTTCCCTCCATTAGTTCCATTACTGGGATTAGTCCCCAGCGCTATTTCTGGAGAATTTGTATAGCATTCCATGTCGGACCCCGGATACTCATTTCCCTAGTCTATCATAGTTATTATCTCTCCTTGTTGCCAAGAGTGGAACCGCAAAATCGCAGTAAGATTTTGAACCTAGTGCGGGTCGTATTCTGGCTCAGTATATTGGAATTGTGTACGCTCGTTGGCGTGACTTACGTGTCGAACCGTGAGAACTATCGTAAGTGTGATCTTGAGCACTCTAATTCACTCCCTTTAACAAATTAATGGGAATTCCTGCCATGTTTTTAGCACTTCATGAGAAAATTTTTATCGCGTTTATGATAAGCTCGCAGACTCATATGCTCTTCGTTCTGAAACTGCTTGGACAGTCGCATGCCGTTCAGAATACGTTGCAACGAAAGTCGTATAAAGTCAAGCGCGCCATGTTCGTGCTGTCTTTGGTCTGCACGGCAGGGTTATTGATTTTCTTCGTGAAACATCGACTTTACTGTCACGAGTTAGGTATTATATCACGATTATCCCTGCTTCATTCTTACTTAATTAAAAGGAACTCGTATATTTTCTCAGCTTTCAGTTGGTTTTCCTTCTGTGAGTATTGGATTGCGATTGCCAATATGGGTTTTCACAGCACAGTAGCGTGGGATTTCCCGCACGAGGACATTTTGGTCGGGTGTCAGATGGCCATCGTTCAACATAAAGAGACGAGTCCGGTATTTTCCAGCGAAGAGACAGACAGTGGAGAAGCTCATCAACTATGCCATAAAACTAAATGAGAATGAAATGGTGTGTGCTGTTTTTGGCTCTGAACGTGAGCTTTTCCTGACGTTTGTTTAATTCCCCGACCTTATAGTCTTTAAGAAAAATTACCAAAAAAGAAAACCTTGATATAGCGCTTCCGATCTCCGCTTCTGAATTTTTGAAAAAGGACAGTTGTGTACAGTTCTTGTTGTTTCGTAAGTGCCCTCTTGGGTTTCCTCTTAAAAGACATAATCTAGTCAGATTGTAGATTGCTCAACGAGTTGTTCTACTTTGCACTTGTGTGTGTACACCTTTTATGGCATCTATTGCCTTCATCTCGGTGGAAATTTCTGTGCACCGTACGCACCATTTTTGAGTGTTGAAAAACGCACCGTATTTCTGTAGTTCTGATTTACTTTTTTTAAGTCTCTTATACATCTCGTGTTAAACAAAACTTGCGTCTTATTTGAATTAACCCGCCAAAAGTGTTCTAATGTTCGATCCTCTTCAATTTCTTTGTATGCTCTGCCATCTAACAAATAATTAACGAACTAGAGAAAGCATCACTTGCCACACTTCGCTCCGCCTTTCCTTGTCATTCTACTGGGAAAAGAGGAAAGTGTACGACGCCATTTTCGCTGCTTGTGTTTCTAGTGCGTCTTGCTGAAAATTGGTGACGTAAATGTTGAAACCTGGTGTGTTTATTTAAAGAAAACAGTTTAAAAATGCCGGAAGACGTAGGGGAGGAATATGCGTCTTCTTTGGCGGATTTAACTTGTAATAGCAAACCGTTAATCAACATGCTAACGATGCTAGCAGAAGAAAACTATGACCACGCCGCGATTATCGTCCAAGTCATTGAAAAACATCTTCAGAAGGTATAATAATTTGAAGTTCTATTAGCTTAATGGTTTTAGGCTACATTGGCACAGCGATAATGAGACGGGGCGGGGATCTTTGTCCAAAAGCAAGTGAAAACTACAATATCGGAAACCTTGGCTTGGCCTAAACCGTCATCTGTTCGTCTTGCCCATGGATCTTCGAATATTTGCGTGCTTCACTTTGCTCAATTTTCTTGCCAGTTTTATTTCGAACCACTTGTGTATTTGTCAACATTAGTCTTAACATGAAAACCAAGTATATAGGTTGTACTTTTAAAGTTTAATTCTGCTAGGATGTACTGTCTCTAGTTTCTAGCTTACTTTCATGGTATAACGGGTTATAAGGAAAATTCGTGTATTAGACTGAATTTTTGGGAGAGATTAACCTGAAATTTGAAGGGGTTTTCTAACCAGTGATGGAGCAGAATAGATCCAAATAAGGGAAGAGATTATGACAACGGTGTCGGACAGCATTGGAGAAAATCGTGCACGTTTTTGTGGAACTGAGGAGTGATAACTAAATTGTTAATGACTTTACAGGCTAAACCCGAATTTAAGCTGCCTTGCCTCTACCTGGTGGACTCGATTGTGAAGAATATAGGGAAGGATTACGTCAATCTTGTCACACAACACATCGTTACGACCTTCTGCAGTGTTTTTGAGAAGGTATTCAACATTAGGATTCGTAGACAAAGGTTTTTGTAGCCAAATTTCACTCACATTTCATCAGGTATCGAGCTCTTCTCTTAATACTTCTTTCAGCAGCCTCCTAAGTCAAAATAATCTTGAGAGTTAAAAGGGTGTGCTCAAACTACTCGACTCTTTGCCTAGACTTTGCAGGTTGGTGTTACCTCCCCCCCCCCCCGGAAAGATTGAATACAGTTGAAATTGGCGGGGTTTAGAATTGGATCCGATGAAACATGTTTGTTTTTCTTTTCCTGTTTCCATTTATTTGGTACAAATAAAAGAAAGAAATTCCCTTCCTTCCCCGAGAGTGCGAGCACATCCTTGTTTGCGTTATCGTTTCCAACTTCCTTTCATCTTATTTTTTTAACTTCACTCAGCATTCCTAGTATCACTTCATGAGATAAAAATCAGGCCCAATACGTGTTTAGACATAAAACAGACATTATGGGTATCCTATTCAGGTGGATGAGACGACACGGGCCCAGATGTTTAAACTTCGGTCAACCTGGAACGATATCTTTCCCTCCAAGAAGCTTTATGCGATTGATTTGCGAGTGAAATCCATCGACCCGGCTTGGCCCATCACTGCACCATGTCCTAGCAGTATTCATTTAAACCCAAAATTTTTGCCAGCGGTAAGTGTTGAAGAATTGCTTAAAATATTTTCACTTTTTCCATGAAAAAATCCTTTTAATACGCAATATTCTTCTTTTAGCACGCGAATCAGGTACCAGCACCTCATACGCCTGTTGCTAATCCCCTCAAAGAGCCAATTCCGGCAGTAAAGCATGTTGCTGGCCCGGGAACAGCTCAACCCCCCGAGGTATCATCGATACCGCCCGCCATTGCAGCCACAGGCCCCGAGATCACTGAAGTCGAAATGCGAGAACATCTACTCAACAAGCAAAAGGAACTATTGGAATTGGAACAAAAGAAAGTCGAGCTGGAGCTGTTGCAAGTCAAAGCCCGTTTGGAACAGAGGCAGAGAGAATTAGCCTTACGGGTAAGGCTTTCGTTTAGAGGTTAAAATTATCCGAAATTTCAGGTCCCAAATGTATCAAACTAGAAAAATTGCAAATCAGTCTAGGTGTATGTTTTAACAGTTCAGCTTTCTTAAATGTTCAGCGAATTCAAAGGATTTTAACTTTTAAATATTTTTTAAAATTTAAACGATTGTTTGCCGTTTTTACGATTGAAAACATTTGTTTTTACAGTTTAAACGATTGAACGCCGTTTGAAACCAGTATCAAGCATATTTATTGGAACTGGGATCTGGCTTGGATTTTCGTAGCATTAATAATGACTTTTAAAACATATGATAGTTGGCGGCAGAACAGCTGTTAACGGGACCAGGGGCTGGAGCTCCCATTGGCGTGCCGGCTTCTCCAGCTACGGCGAATGTGGAGGAGCAACTGGCAGCATCTATTCTAGCGATCCAGAAACTGACGGCCGAGACTGACAGTTTAACTCAAAAGATGGAAGCTACCAAATCTACCGGGGTGAGTGGCCACGTTCCTTTTCGACGAATTTTACATTTCAACTCATGAAATGACTAAACTTAAGTTGCGTATTTGTTTCTGTTTTTCTTGCACTCATAGATAGTGGGAAATGTGTCCTGTATGCCAAACGTGACCCGAATTGTTTCGGCACCGATCCCTGACCCTTTAAAGCATCCAGTATCTTCTCCCGTGGCCCCATTTGATCCGAGTTCGAGTCTAACTCGTGGTGATCCACGTTTAGGGTACCAGAACGGCCTCGAACCCGTCTCCCCGACTGACTTAAAACAAGAACTGCACAACAGACAGGAATTGTTGTTTCAGCAGGAAGCGCTGCTTTTGGGTCGTCCTCAGGTTCTGCCCAATGTGGCTATCGATGTGAAAAGTGCCGAGTCGAGCTTCAACAGTAACACGACTCCGCCTTCAGCTACGTCAAAATCAAATAAATCAGAGTCTCACTTGAAAAATAATACTAAAAAGCGAGATACTCGAGATAGGGGTAGTTCCAGGGAAAAAGATCGTACTAGCAGTAGTAATAGTAGTACTAAGAGGGATAGGGACAGATCTGGCCACCGTGGTGGTCGAGATCGTGACCGGGATCGTGAGAAAGATAAGGACGGGACGAAGAAGCGAGAACGAGACGGCAGGGACCATCGGAAACGAGAACGGAAGGACTCCGCCAGTGCCACCGATGAGGATCGCGGCAAAATGGAGAGAGATATCACGCGCGTGCATTCCAAAACAGGCAAGGATACTCTAGTTTCAACCCCTTGTTCACAAGAAGACCGTATTGACATGATGGATGTGATGATAATGGTACCACCACCCACCTCGTGTATTGAGAGTTGTGCCCCTTATCTGCGTCCTGATTTGCATGTCGGTCATGTGATGCGTCCTCCACTGCCCTCAGTCAAGGATCTGCCACGAATTCCCAAGTTGACATCCGCTGGTGTCGCACCAACGATGGCTCCCAGTCCCGCAGCTGCGACGATGGGCGGACGGGGCCGTGGTAGTGGTAGCATGGAATTCAGCCGCAGAGATCCACGATTGCACAGTTTAGGTGAGGGTAGGAGACATGTGTCGCTTAACGCTGGTCTTTTTTACCTTACAGCAGGCAAGGAGAACAGTAAGGAAGATCTACGATATGGGCGCAAAAACGGAGATGAAGCGGCCGACACAGAAGGCATGCCGCGGAAGAATTCCAAAGACGGAACCTCCCATATTACCGGCGGCGAGATAGAGCCGTCCGTTGATGACAACTACCGTGAATTGGAATCTATTTTAATGGGTTAGTTACTTCAAGAGACGGGAGTTTTCTTTAAATTGTCTCATTGCTATTTCAAACGTTGTGTTCTTCTGGTGCCCTATTATAATGACTAGTGTTAAGCCTGTTTTTAATTAGACCTTTGTGCAATGTTTATAGGACATGATGGCGGGAGACTGCATGACCTTCGATTGCCCTCTGCTTCACCGAAACGACGCATTTCTGGCGAGGAAGGCGTATCGGAAAGCAAGAAGCGTAAAAGTGACTTGCTTGAAGAGTAAGTTGGACTCGTAGATGTAAACAAAGCGTAACGTAGATGGCGACTTGACGTTGAGAAATGACATGTACATGTATCAAAATCCTTAGCAATATTTTTTATGTATTGGGGTCTTACTAGTCAATTTGAAATCTGTATAGCATTGCTAGGAAAAAAGAAAAAACTATTGTTGTAACTGTAATTTAATCATTTTGATTTAAAAAAAAACGTGATCGTCGCTTTTGAGGTCAGAACTCGAGTTCTGGTTTTCATTGTTGACCGACTGGTATGGCTTAATTATTTTAATTTATTTTCGTTTATTTTTCTCAAGACTTGGGATTAAACATTTGTAAAGTAAGAAATTTGACAGTTGGTAGTTAGAGTCGTATGCTATACAGTACACGCATGTGTTTTTGTGCTTTTTTGTACATTGGAGGAATCGGTTCGTGGTGGATGTTTTTTTCTATTATATTCTTATTTTGCAGTCTTTTCGGAAGCGAGGATGTTGATCTTCGTCAATTATCCAGCACTCAGCCGTTACCTACACCAACGCCGCCCATGCCGGTAGCCTCCATTTCTCCTTCAGCCGGGGTCGGCTGGCTGCCACGATCACGTCCCGTGAGTGAAGCGGCTTCGCTTCCTAATTTGCCCACTGGCCGAGTTCGTCCGGGATTTGGTGGCCGAACCCAAACCCGCTTTTCCGCCCTAGAGGAGGGCTGGAGTTCGCCGAGCAATGTGGAAGATGGCAGTGGTTCCCCAGCCAATTTGGATATTATTTTAAACCAAGCCGAAGAGCAACACCGTAACGGAATGCTGGATGATGGTGAACTGGGTACCATAATTAAACAGGTAAAGTTTTGCAATCTCTTCCCCCGTAATGTACGCACATTTATTTACTTATCAACTTTGCATGGTCTTTTCAGGTTATGGAAGTTAACGAGACGAAAATGCTTCGCGAAGTCCAACGCAGAGAAGGCCGAGCCAACAAAGAAAATTGGTCAGACAAGCCAGGACCCTATCCAAGTATATACATTTCTATCACTTCGTGGTATTTTCTATTGTTCAATCACTTTGTTGTTCTCCTTTTGAATTTTAATCAGCTGAATTTAAAATTTAACGGAATTTCAGTTTTCTGTTTACTTTACCGTTTGTTTACTTTTCCATTTGATTACTTTACTGTTTACTTTACCGAACTAAATAAACGTACTGTACTTTACCGTTTAATTTACAGTTTACGGTTCACTGCTTTCAAGTTACTTGCGCTTTTATTAAAAAGAATTGAAAGTTCTCATATTTATGTCGATTCGGATTTAGGTAGAAAGTGTTCCTAAAATTAATTGCATGAGTCCTCCACGTAGTGGCGAATTCTCGTATTTCATATTTTTAATTTGACACGGAAATTTTTTGTTCCAGTGGGTATGGATGAACGAATGGCGTGTCCGATGCCACCTATGGTGGGTCCTGTATCGCATACGGGTCCAGTTTGGGAAGACGAAGGCGTTGGAAGTGGAATGCATGGTGGGCGAATGCCCACAGTTCCCCCTTTTGTGATTGGTCGTGGTGCATCACGTGATCCTCGTTACCGTGCCCCTTTGCCCCCTGCTGGATCTCAGCAGCCACCACGCCCCTTTTTCCCCGCAGTAGGCGGTCCCATGTTTGAATCGCGCGGGCCAAGTCCAGGTGGTGGATTTGGGCCCATTGTGCCTCCCCAAGCAAGGCCTTTTGATGGTCGTTTTGACATGTCTGAAGAAGATCCGATGAAAACTATTAATATTGATAACATGCCTCGAGAAATCCGCTTTTATGGGGATACGGCTATCATTTTGATGAGCGCCGAAGATCCTCGGGAGTTGTCTTTCCATCCAGGTTCCAGGTCCGTCTATCTCGACGGCATGGAATTCGAATGTCGTTTAGGAGAAGGATACAGGGAATTTACGTACGATGGCATGATCCATCGAGTCAAATTAGGGGCGCCCACACGGGAGGTGATTGTGGACGGCAAGTGGTACGAGTGTCTTTTCGGAGGGCCACCAATTGTAGTGACCCTCGAAGGAGGTAAACAGGTGCCGCTGAGACTTTCAGGGCCCGCGCCGACGGTCAAAATTGGAGAAGCTAGACGAGCGGATTTGGTTGTGGGCAAAGTGAACATGATCGTCAACGCCAGGGATGTTATCCCCGTCTACCTCGATGGCAAAACGCAGTATGTCAACATTGGTGGTAAAACTGTATCCATTCGATTCCGAGTAAGTAAAATAATTAAACTTTTATCAAGTTTAACTTTTATTCGTACACATCCGACCAGATATTTGTTAGAATTTACTTTTGTGTGGTTTCGATTCAGTTTTGCGTCGTTTCGCCATAGGCAAGGCAGGCCTAATTGCATTAACGCCTTCAGTTTCAGTCTGTACTACAGGATAGTACTTATGCGGATCATCAGTACTTTCATTATCGACGGGATAGTTAGGCTTGTAGTTAACATCACGCGCATAGTTTCAGTTTTTAGCATTAAAGACTAAATAAGATTACATTAGATACTGCTTATTGTGATCACTGGTTATTAGAATCAGCCGCTTTATTTAATCAAATTGTAAAACGGTTCAAAACGGTGAAAATTCGTATAATTTTAATCGGTTATTAGAATCACACTTTCGAATATTAGAATGAACATCAAAATAATCTTCCATTGTTACAGTAACGAAACTACATTGTGATTGCGACATGGACATCGTTTTGACCAGTCCTGTCATGTCAGCCTTAACCTAGTTTGTTTGTTATTATTTTACGTGAAATTCTTTCTGTTTTTCATTAGGACTCGCTGCGCACCGTAATAGTGGATGATAAACCGTATAGTGTTCATTTTGGAGGATTGCCAGAGCCCATGTGGGTTGACGGTCGGCGACATTACGTTCGATTTTCAGCGTTGCCCCGTGGAGTAGAGCCTGGCTTGATTAACATTATAGGAATGGACGGCGATGGGCTGCCTCATGTGCCATTTGCCCGTGAAGAACCACACAAACTGCCAAGTAAAAGGAATTTAAGAGTTGCCCTATTGGGTAAAGTAATAGGTAATGTATTCCTACCAGGCCATGCGCGTACTCAATTGGACTTTCTGGCTAACAACATGACGACGCCGGTTTCCGCTGCTCCGGCAGCCGGTGGCTACCAGTTCCAAGACATTTCCATGCTCTCGGTACAGAATTTACCCACTGGGGGTGCTCTCCCTTCTACCGATACCAGCAACATTCCAAGTATTCCCAATATCACGGATGTGGGTGAGCTTTTGGCTAAACTGGCAGCCAGTGGGCTGCTACCGCAGATAAACGCACCCAAAGTGGAAGAAAAGAAAAAAATCAAGCCCAAGAAAGAAGAAGAAACTGTTAAAGAAATTACTTTTACCACAGACGGTCTCAAGATGTAAGTGTTATTTAAAAAAAAAAAAAAAAAAGATAAGGGAAGTTATGTAAACATTTTCGTTTGTTTGCCCTAGGCGTAACCCAGCGTTAATTAACCTGATACATCTGGGCATGCAGTGCAGTTCCTGTGGTTTAAGGTTCCCTCCCGAGTTAACGCTGCGTTATAGTCAGCACCTCGATTGGCATTTTAGGCAAAATCGACGAGAAAGAGACGCAGCCAAGAAAGCCCAGAGTCGTAAGTGGTACTACCAGTTGTCAGATTGGTTATTGTTTGAAGAAACAGAAGATGTCGAAGACAAAGGTAAGGTTAAGTGCTTTTCTTTTCTAGTTGTGCTTGTTTGCAAGTTTTCTAGGTTTAAAAGGGGTATTATTCTTGAGAGGATTAATAGACGAGTTTGTTATTGTAGGGCAAAGTTACTTCGACAACCAGCCAGGCGAACGAGAAGAAGAGAAGGAAGAGCAGGCCAGTATTCCGGTTGGCGACAAAACTGAAGATAACCAATGTGCAGTGTGCCATGAAGCTTTGGAGCAGTTTTATAATGAAGAAAGTGAAGAGTGGCACCTGAAAGACGCTGTCAGGGTTGAAACGGGCACTTATCATCGACTTTGCTACCAGGATCATCTCGTAAGTTTGTTTAGAACATGCCAGCCTTTGATGTTATGAAGGTTACATGTTCTTTTTGTTAAATTCGTTTTTCTCTCCCTCTTAAAAGACTATAAAGACTCAGGAGTACGAAGAAGAACCCGAGCCGGAAGAAGAGCTCATGGAGAAAGAGGAAACGGTTGATGCTGAGGAAACAAAAGACGAACCAATCAACAAGGAGGAAGGAGAATCGGAAAAGAAAGTAGCGGAAGACGTAGGAAAACACCAAGAAATGGAGTCCGACATGAGCAAAGAGGCTGAAGTAATTACTTCGGAAGAAGCGGAGTCATCAAATAAAAAAGATAGTGAAGCTGGAGAGCCAAGCCTTGAAGCAACTGCGGTTGGAGTTGCATTAGAGCAACCAGACTTAGTTTCGTCTGGGGATGAGCACTTGCCAGAGGTAACAGCAGAAGTAACTCCATTAGAAGAAGCCGCTGATGCTGAAGCAGCTCCAGAACCAATTGTTCCGCCTGCGTGGTTTGATCCCAGTCTCGTCCGGATCAAAGAAGAGCCTCAGAGTCCTGGACCGCCCGAAATATCCGACGAAACTTTCGACTCGGAAGGCGTGGCTATCAAACAAGAGCGTATGGACGTCGATGAAGCCTCGTGTGAGATCCCGAGTGAAGAATTGGCGCTGGAGAAAGTGATGGATGAAGGAGATCTGCCATCTCTGGAGGCCGGAACTGAAACTGAGAAGGAAGAACCTGCGATTGCCACACCAGTAATTCCGGAAACCTTTGATAGTACTTCGCACATAATGTCGAGCTCTATTGATGGAAACGTGGAAACGGAAATCAATCAAGTCTCATCACAGATTGCGCCCACTAAAATCCGTATTAATTTTTCCTTCAACAAAACCGCGGTTTCGGTTGCGTTACCTGCAGTTTCTTCTCCTGCGCCTCCTGTGAGAGCGGCTTCGCCAGAGAAACCTTTGTCGAGACCAGCTTCTCCAGCTGAGGCCGAGAAAGTTGCGGCTCCGACGAGCAAAGCTGGTACTCCTGTGCCTCCCGAACAAGTTTCCGAAGCATGCGAACGCGATTTCGTACCACCTGTCGTTACAGACGAGATGTTGGTCAACAAACCTAAATTGCGAGGCAGGAAATTCGATGTTTTGTCACCCGAGAAGAAAGGAACTGAGTTGTCCGGGTTGTGTAGCATAATGTAGGTGCATGAGACAAGTTTATGATTCGTTTTTTTTTTCAATTAAATTGATGTGTATATACAAATACAAGATTATTTTTGTGGTGAAGTTTATGAGCAGTAGACTCTAGGTCTCTAGCTAGGGAGAATAGTATTTAGTTCTAGTAGCTTTAGTGAGATATAAAGAGTGCTTTTTCGTTGATGACGATTTGGGTCAAATTGATCAGAGTACAGTTTGGAAGTGGGCTCGGTTGTAGTATTGTTGGTGAAATACAGTCTTCTTGAAACATACTCGACTTCTATATAGTACTTGGCTCCTTTTCGCTTCTAATTGTGCACTTATGGGATATTGGGAAGAAAATTATCCTCTTTCGAAATCTTGGTTCACTGAACAAACAAGTCTTGTTGTTTCTGTGCGACTAATCTGTGAGGAAAAGGGAGGTTTTAGTACAGCTTATTTATGGTGGATTCGTTATGTATTTCCTTCTCAGCGTTTATTTTTCGCGTTTATTACCCTATTCATACGCTGAAAAAATCGAAGCCTCGCAATTTGTGTTCGAGAGCTGGAGTAACGCGTACTGACATGTACTCGCTCCATTTTATGTCTCGATCCCTTGCGATTAAAGATTCGCTAGATCTTTCGACATTTATAGTTTCTGCTTGGGAACAAGGGAAGATGACAGTATGAAAAGTCTACTGGAAATGGACCTTCAGAAAAGTACACAGAAGAGTAAAAGTACACATTCGAATTGAAAAATGTATTAACCGTGGGAGTTTTACAAGCAATCTTAGGTTTATAGCAACCCATGTAATTTTTCCATCATGGCATGAGGCTGTCCCATGACTTCTGATTCTGCTGGATTGCAGAGAACGTCATCGAAATCAATGTTGAGGTCATTGCCAGTCAGAGCATCCAACAGTGCATTATGACGAGGCAGAAAAGGAAGATGGCCAATGCGGGAAACAGCCCGCTGTTCCATATGCAAACGAAGTGGGGCGTGAATTCCTTGGATATTCTTTAACATTGTGAAATCAGCCTGCTTCTGAAGGTGATCGGCCTAAACTCGAAATAAAACAATGCTGTGAAAGGTACTCTTAATGTCTTAATAAGAATAAATAGTAACTTACAGTTTTCATGGTTTCTTGAACTGGATGTTTCAGTGAAAGGTTTTCTTTCTTAGAACCCAAACTAGAAACGAAAACCAACAATAATAAGATTACTTTTGTTTTAGTTGAACATGCATTGACCATGACTCTTGTTCGGATTAAACTTACCCATACGTCATGGCGTCTTTAATTCCATAAGCTGAAGCAGCAATGTTTGAGTTGTTAGTTTCTTTTAATGTAGACATTTCCCCTTAGTATTTCTTCAATTAAAACAGATAAATCCTAAATCTCGTCCACAGTTCTCACAACAATTTTGCTTAATCACAAACCAGCTTGGAAAACTCTCGTACGGTAGTACGGTAGAATGGTGCTGCACTCTAGCGGACTCTTTTTAAACGTCCCCCGAACTCCTTGAACTACTAAATTATAAAATTTGCGGCGTTTTCTTTTGCATTAGGTTGGTCCAAGGTTCATGACTTAGTAATTCACAGAGTAGCCTGCTATCCATAAAAAGTGAATGGAACGGAATGTCACGAAGCTTGTAAATTGATTGGTGCGATTGATTATTTGTGTGAATTGAATTGCGAAGCAGAACGTGATTGATTCGTAATGGAAATCTGGTAATGAAGTGGTTTATCCTGAAGACGTGAAGTACGTATATTGGGAAGTTCATCTGCTGATAGAGATAGCAAGGCGTCTTAAGTAAAAGCCCCTTATAGTTACATGATGTTTGCAAATAATTTCGTTATTGAAATGGTCAATTATCTGTTTTATACAAAAAGGCTTTGCTGCACTTATTCGACCTTACCGGACCAGTTTGTTACATTGAACAAGAAACCTATTACAATTTCATGGTTTAAAGACGTATTTCCCAAAGTTACAGGTTAAAGGGTAGTTTCATGGTGTAACGACGAGGTTAAAGGAACAACTTCTGATTCTAAACTCGTCGAACAGGACGATTCAGACAGAGCTGTCGTATTAAAGTTAACTTTGTTACAATCCTTGACTCCGCGGCTCGCGCTGTCCTCTTGAGCTGTCATTGAGCAACCGGTCTCACCACAGCCCTTATTATCACTTAATTTCCTTATAACTTGACTAGACCCCAAACAAGATGGTGAGCAACCCGCTCGCAAACTCCCACCGTTACTCTTCTTCGGTGCTGTCAAATTCAGGGAAGCGGCAGTCGGCAATGCCCGCCATTCGTTAGTCCGGCGCCGGTTATGGTCTGCACTTTTTTGAGTCTTGATAATCGATTTGGGAACGGGATTTCCACCCATATTTTTCTGGTTTAACAAAGTTAACGCTGCCGAAGCTGTCACGATGTCTTCGTTGGAGCCCGTCATCCTGTCTTCTTGATGATTTTTCAATGATTCGGGAGACTCGGAGCAATTTTTCATCCTCGAATTCGGTCGGAGCAATGCCAAGACCGCGTTTGAACGCCAAGCTGAATTTTGAGCATTCCGTCGAGATTCTTTCAGGTTTGAATTCGAAAGCTGGGGCAACTCCATCACCAAAGCTTCGCGACCATGACTACTGAAAGCGTTAACGTTGTGAGCTGCAGTTAATCCAATGGGCAAATTTTCAGAATCACTCCGAGCACGTATTGCCATACTTGTGCTCCCTCTCGATCCAATTGATAGCCTAAGCAAGTAATAAGCTTAAGTACTACCCATGTTTTCTTTTTAGTGAAAAAGAAATATAATTGTATGGTTACCTCTCTGAAGCCGTTCGTTGAAAACTAGATCCGTATCCGTATTTAGACTTTTCTCCACAAAGGGTTTCCTTGAAGGCCTCCCGATACCGCACCGACATTACGTTGTAGAGAATGGGATTGATTGTGGCCGCGAAGTAGTACAAGCAACCCGAAATGATCAGTAAATACTGGTTGATGACACGAAAATGCTCAACGTCCTTATCGGATGCGAACTTGAAGTGTTGCTGGTAGACATATAGAAGTCTTTGGGAGTGAAATGGCGCCCAGCAGACGAAAAACGCCACCACAACGGCCGCTATAAAAACAAGAGAAAAAGAAACATGTTGTATTTTCTCAGAGTTTCTCTTGCGAGCAGAAGTTAAGATATACCGAGCATTCGAAGAATGTTTCGTCGGGCAGCATTCTGTCGACTGTCTCCGTGAATTCCGCTTTCGAGGGCACGACCTAGCGTGGTGGTTTGGCGAATTCTTAGTCCCATGAGTGCGTACAGGAAGCTGAGGATTATCATAGGCGCTATAAAGAAGACGAAAGTGGCGATTTGGAATAAGGGCCAGTCACCGACTTGTGGCATGTCCACGCTACAGAAAGCAGATTCCGCAATATCGACCGTTTGATTTGTATTCGGAAGCATTATATTGGAATAGATTATTCTCGAGTAGACGGCAAATGGAACGGCGCTGACGAAGGCAATTAGCCACACAAGCGCAATAATCTTTATGGCGCGACCCAACCTGGCCATGCTGTAAGCGTATAATGGGTGGCAAATAGCTAAATAACGCTCTAAGGAAAACGCGACTATCGTCAGCACCGACGAATACGACGTCCTGAAAAAAAGACAAAAATAAATAAATGAAGGAAATTAGTTTGTGTTTTCTATTGTTTTCTTTTTGTTCCTCTTCCAAGCGTCCCGTATTTCCCTTCTTAAGTAAACCACGGCTTCACAAGGAAGACTACTTGCTATTTTTAAAATTTTCCCGTGTTATTGTTATTATTTCTGTTGTTATTACTGTTCTTACTAATCAGTTGTGAGCAAGCGAAAAAAAAAGTGATCCAGAGTGTAAGAGTGCGAGTAAGATTGAATCTGAAAATAGTTCATCGCTTGATTTCTTATCTTTTAATATGTAGTCGCGTATTGACGTGTAAGTATAGACGTAAATAGTCCTGAAATTTGATGCAGTTGGTTTACCGCCAGCGCAAGGATATGTTTACGTATGAAAGCTGATGCTTTTGTGGGTTCAGAAGAGTCACTGCCAATGAGCTCTTGGTCTTCCTCCCACTTCCCTGTCTTTGCATGTCACGTGTTAAGCTTCTGTTGTTTGTTTGTCGGAAAAACTCTAAAAGAAAGCCTTGCAAGAGTCTATTCAAGGAGCAAACAATATTGAATACCCTCTAGTGTTACAGTACCTTGAAAAGCAGTGCAGGTTTAATTATAATTAAGGTAACTTGTTTAGCCTTTCGAAAGTGCAGGACTTTGAAGGTTCGTTTAGCGAATACGTTGCCTACTTACATTTCGGAAACCAGCGACCGTATTTTGCAGGTTGCTTCCCCCATCAACCAAGGGTACGCTTGCCAAATCGTACTTAACTCGTTCGGTAGCCCTGTAAAGTAAATTTGGTTGTCTGTGTATCAGTACATGAAGTTGTTGACAACTTCATTTCTGGTTTCTTTTAAGGTATATAAGGTCATATGAGTGTTGGCTTGGGTTAGGATTAGGAGCTTAATCTGGGGCAATTTGTAAAGGAATGAGAGCTATTAGAAACATGTTGTACCTAAAAGTAGGAAGGTAAGGTCGGACACAGCCATAGAGAACAGATAGTAATTTGTGGACGTGTGCATGGTTTGGTTCCGCACGATAACAGCGCACACTGCTAGGTTTCCAATAATACCCGAAACGAAGAGCAGCACATAAATGAGTGTCAGAGGAATGAGCGTTTCCAGAGATAATCGTCGTGCACCCATTTCGCACTCCAAGTACAAATCCAGCTTCGTAGCATTATAAATTGGCATTCCACTTTCCTCCGTCAAACCCTCAATGGGATAAAACATATCCAGGCAGTTTCTACTTGCGTTATAGCCCATTTTCGCATGCGATAATGGCCCGATGCCTTTCGCTTTTTTTTTTGTCCAAAATATGGATTTGCTTCTTAAGATAGGACGACTACGGATATCATTGAGTGGCCCAGTGTTTGCTCTTGTTTTATTTCCAGTGTGCTTCCTGGGGCGCAGCTATTTATGGTATCGGAGAAGCACAGCCGAGAACACATTTTGTATTACCGCATCACTATATACACACGCACACCTGTTACAAAAGCCCCAAACATATTCGTATTATTGATTTTCAAAGAAACAAGCCTATTCTCTATACTTCTACATTGATGGGGGCGTAAACTGGACTTTCAAAGGGCTAATATATAACATGGGTAGTGTTACAACGGCAAGACAGTCAAATCCCATTGGTTAAAGTGGATTAGGGAACTTTCGTGGCCAAAGTTTGTAATTTTTTTCCCTCCATCAACACACATGTTATAGGGGATTGGAAAGGAATTTGAAGTTGTTTTATTCTTGGTTTAGTAATATAGCTACCGAAAGTACCCCAAGAAATCGAACAATTCTACGAACTATCGATGTACCGTACAGTTAAGTTATACAATAGTAAATCAGCAAGGAAGTACAGTGAAAACCGCTAAGTACGAAATCTAAGGGACCGAAATATTTTTTCCATGTTAAAAGGAATTCGTGCTAACAGATATATTAAAAAAACTGTCGTTATAACAGTTAATATTCAAGTTTAAACTCGTATTGACAGTCTATACATTTAAAGCACAAATAATACATTTTAATGAATTTTAACTGACAAAATTTTAAAAATTACATTTTTTTACTATCCACAGACTGTTGGGGCGAGAAGGACACCAATTCAAACTTAAGTCAGGAATGTTGCTTAGGCTCTACAACCCTTCCCATTGGCAGAGGGAGACGGTTGGTAAGAATACGAAAGTATTTAACGGTTTTCACTGTATTTCTATTTAGGATGGTCAGGCAGTTTTAGCCGTCTTGCAAGAATGGTGTTTAGAAGTTGGGCAAGTTTCGCAGGGTATGCAGCAATGCAGGGATTTTTGGAAAGACTCCCGAAATATTTGTTTTAGAAAGCGAAACTGCCCTGGTTAGACGCATAGGAAGACACGGGTGAAAAGTTTTCGAACAAGAATCTGTGGAAACTAACTTGTCATTAATGATGTTTCCTAAGGGATTCTGGCTGTCTAGCCACACCTTCGTCCCTTTTCTACGTTTTTGGGCTAATGCTCGCTTCATTTTACTGTTCAAAATAGAGGTGTTTTCCCTGTCGATCCATTGACTCTAGGCTAGAACAAGCGGAGGGGTTAATTTGGTTTCGAGTTTCGCTCCAACGTGTCCAATTCTCAGAAGTCTCAAGACCCTCACCCGCAACTAAGAACCCTTTGCCATAGGAAAAAAATGAGCTGCTGGCATGCCGGCAGCTTTATCTCCTTCCTATAACAACTTTCGTGGACTTAGAAAGAGAACTCAAGAGCTTGCTTGTGGGAATAATAACTTACCCAAGCAATTCTGAGCGTCCTCTTGCATTTTTCTTCGTTGTGCTAAATCCCAATTTCTTTGCTTTTGCAAAAGTAGCAGAGGTTGCCTATGGCAACAATACCCCGCTAAGAAAGCAACCAGGGAAGCAAAATGACAGTTGTAAGCTATTTCAAGAGGATTCTTGCAGTAATAACTCGCGAAAACCAGAATAGATTGTAAGTCTAAATAGAAGAAACCACACTCGGATTTCATCCATATGGAGAAGAAAACTAGCCTGTTAGGGCTACGGTGCACCTGAGCTGTAGACCGAGATGGTTCAATGCGGCAGCACAATGTAGGAAGGAAATTTCACGAAACTACGTTGGCGATTACTCAAAAACTAATAAACAGATTTAAATTCTGTTTGCTCTAAAAATTCAGTTGAAAAAGAATCTACTGCACATTGAAGTCCCATTTTTACATTAGTTTTAATAAAGAAAGGTGGAATTTCATTCCTGTTTTGCAAATTTACGAAGAACGATTTTTGCACAAAGTCTCGTCGATGTGTAGTAGATATCACTATCGTTTACATGACTGTCAAAAAGTTATTTAAAAATTTATCATGGTTTTGGTGGAATCACCTACGCTGTTTCCTGTGCTATTCGCCCATAAGAGCCTTAGGTACACCGTAACCCTTAAGTAAGTTTGCTGGTTTTGTACCGCGAACGAAAAGCGACAGCAATGGAAACCTAAATAGATTATTAAATGGCGCCTCAGTTGGCTCAGCCACACGCTCCTGTTGGGTCTACTCCTTTCATTGTTGTGCTATGGATTCTGGTTGACTGTTCATTGGCCTCGGCCCCGAGCAAGAAATCTGTATTGCCGTTCCGGGACAACAATGAAAAGCAAAATCGGAAAGTTCGCAAATCATGTTAAGAACGACGAACGAGACTATTGAATCGAGGGCAAAAAAGCATCTTATAGTGGAAGTACATCTAGGTTATGAGGCGTGATAAAGAGAAACTATTAAGGAGAAGGATTGAGACGCTGTTGTGGTCTTGGGGGGTATAAGGAAAGGAAGGTGATGATCGTGTCGAGCGTGAAGGATGTCCCCAAAGGGGTTTAGGGTGAACCACTGGGCAATTAATGCCGAGATTCACCATCAAAACAAGGGGTAGCTACAGAAGCCTATCCTATCAACAACACTGGCAAGCGTCTTTGCTGTGCAGTATTGTCTTCCAACTAACGCGTGCACACCCGTTTGGCTTATTAGCTCAAACTCTACGTTTTCTCCTCTCTCTTTATTTGGTGGTCCAAAGTTTATCTCAGAGGTCTGTCAGTTTCAAGTCGAAACTAGCCGACCTCTGAGATAAAAGTAAAATGAACTTTTTCATCAAGGTTCCATCTCCCTTAAGTGGAACTAGGCAAATTTTCAGACGTCATTAGCATTCGTTTGAAGATTCCTTGGTACTGCATGTTGTATCACCGTGTTGCTTCTACGACTGTAGGTCGCCTATATCATTAGCATTGACATTTCCTAGGTTATTTTATAGTGTTGGTACTTTGTAAAAGATGCAGTCTAACATGGGACCTCCTCCTTGGAAGCCCGAAATCCTTGAGCAAAAAGTAGGCTTAATGTAGCATGTTAAAGCACATCAGAAGTGACGTTTTTCTCTCTCTTTCCCTCGCTCTCTTTCCTCTTTAAACATTCCGAGTTCTCGAAATAAACCTATAGAGCTTTTGCTATAAATAGTTAAGGTGCGAAGAAGCATGTTTCAAAAGTCCACAAGCGTCAGCAAGTTACTATATAGAGCATAAGGGAGCCTATAACGGTTCCACATCTCACAAGGTTACCAGGCCGATACTAATGTACGAGACTGACCATTTCGGCAACTCATCTTGCCACCACGTCGACCACAACTGGAATCTGTATTCACGGAAGTCCAACTGACTCTCTTCTCGGTACCTTTGACCTATGCGTGCGCTCTTCGATCATCCGTCAAGAACTCCGGGATCTATACAAAGGCCTGCTCTTGTTGGTGGCATTGATCTATCAGGGAATTTGTCTCTCAATGAGAAGTTGTATGGATGTATGGTAAGTTCCTCTCTACCCGCTCTGTCTTATGCCCGTCTAATTCAATTGCCTTTTCTATTTATCTCGAGCACGTGGGAGATCCTAACAATCTACATGCATCATAGTCCTTAATCCTTTCACGAAACCTAATCACGTGGCTACGCTTACAAGCTATGAAGAAGTGGTTGTTTTTTTAACTCGTCACGTTTCGCCCGTTTATACTGTTGTCTGCAAAGTTGTTTACGCCCTAAAAGCGAGGTGAATAGAAAGCAAGCGAACGAATTCTATACGTTTAAGCATAAGCAAAACAATCGAACGTTTGCTATAACCTTAAGCAACAAGCTCAGTGCAACATTTTCCTAAATGTTGCCAAGGCTCTGAATTCTGGTGAACGAACTTCATAAATACCACTGGGTAATGGTTTGAAAACGTGAGAGAAAAGTTTATTCATTTATTTTTTAAATGCGGAGTGGTGCACCGACAGTTCCTTTAATAACTTTTCCTGCATAAACTACCTATTATAGTTTTTAAAAAGTGACTAAGTGTAAGGATTAAGAGTTCGTACAACATTTTCAACGAATTGTGGCGAAGGAATACGGCGAAAAAATCCCCCATTTGTTACATGTCGGGTTCCCTATTAACACGTTGCAAAATGCATGAGAGGAGTGCTCCAACACTTGCATACACAATCTTTCTTCTTTTTAAAAAAAAAAGAAATCTAGAGAATTCCAAAAGGAGCATTTAAGGAAACTGTCTTTTTCCTTGTAAACTTTCAACTTTAAATTTGACAGACTTGTTGCCACTGAGGGTGTTTCCGGGTGTTTTAGGCCTGGCAAATGGCCTCGTAGAATTTTCCCCAGCAAATAAGTATCTTCTACTTCACCGGAAAACCCAGATCCTTGTACTCGTAGCATGGCGTAGTCATCGCCTATATCGTTGGCATTCTCGTTTCCAGCTTCACGGAGTCATGGTTCCCAAATGTAACTGGTGGAAAAGCCCTTTTTTCCTTTTAGAAGACGGCATCCTTGTCTTGGCGGGGACTTAAGCGAGACCTAGATCTGTGACAAGGCTTCTTAATGGTTCTTTCGCTGTGCTGGTCGCCCAACAATAGTTCGAGCCTTAGCCGTAAATATGGGCTCGTCCCCAAAATACGCTCTCTTTCCATATACTATCGTATGCTGGTAACGTCGTGTTATTGGAAACGCTCATAACAAGAAAGATGCTAATAACGTCATGTTAGGAAACGCTCATAACAAGAAAGATGGTTTCGCCCCGTTATTTCTCATGCAAAAGGCGCAACCATCATAAAGTCCTCCTTTACGTATCCTTATGCAACAATAATAGGCTGCCACCAGCTAGGCTGTCCATGCGACATAAGCTTGACGATGCGAGAAAATCAAGTTTTCTCGGTGGGGATTCTGAGCCAATGCGATAAATTTGTGCTGCTCAATTGCACCACCTGAATGACTACCGTTTTGTCTCTATTCCTTTTGACCCTATTCCAACCCGAGAAGATAACTACACTTGGAGGTTGAACTGATGGCAAATTCGAGAACGCGCGAACTGAATTAACAATCGAGCTCTTTGTCCAATTGAATCCACAGAGTCTATATAATTCCGTTCGCTACGGAGACTCAAATCAATATTCTGATTTGACCTCTCATTGATTTGCCATATCATGTAGGGAAGTAAAAAACGTCGCGTCTTCGTTCAGTCAGTTACTTTAGCTTTATTCAGTAGCTATATGGTGACGCCATATCCCGAAAGGACAAAGTAAAGCAAGAATGACGTTTTGTTGATGAGATTTTGGGCGTACGTTAAAAAAAACGTTTTTGAGAAAGTTAATTAGAGTTTTACCATTGCTGCCATTATTGTGGAGTAGGATTAGAAACCTTAGTGTTGACTGTTCGCTAGGATACGTATGTAAGAAAGCTCCCAAGCAAGTAAATCTCATCAAAAATAGCATGCGTATTGCCTCACTTTGTGGATGCGAAGAGGGCAGATTCAACTGCAGCTAACGTTCCGATTAACTCCTTCTACCTGAGTTAATCCCACTTAAGTGAGACCTCTAGAAACAATTCGGTCCAGTTGTTCGGTTCGGTTCTAACCATTAAAAGTTGATTGCGCTTTCCAATTCATGAAGTTGTTACAACTTTCTTAACTTTAACCAACATTAGGTACCTTTGTAATTATTGGAAAGGTTTAAGCTTAACTAAAATTAACCTTCAGTTCGTCGTCTGGACTCCGTCAACAGTTCCCCGTTCTGGTCCTAGTTGAGCTCGATTAACAATTAACTGACATCAGCCCGTATAAGGTGATTAACTGACATCAGTCCCGTCTAGCCTAGGTATAAATCGCGAATTGTCCTATGTTCTTTATTGTCATATTCTGGTAACGTCTCTTTTTTTCTTCTTTTTTTATAAGAGCTGAAATATTTTAGTCAAGTGCATAAATGGGTGCACTGAAGTGATAAAGCCTGGTGCACACTGGACTGGAGTGTCGTTTATGTCAACATACACAACATACGACTAGTAAACAAACCAGAAAATTTCGGCACAAAGCCGACATAAGCACTCTGACTTACGAGTTGAGCACTGCTCAACTTTTGGCACACAGGCACAACTGACATACGCCTTTCCGCCAATCACAGATAAGGTGATTTGACTAGTCGTATGTCGTATGTTGTGTATGTTGACATAAACGACACTCCAGTGTGCACCAGGTTTAAGTGAGCTAAGTGTCGCTGAAATGATAAGTGAGCGAAGCAATTATATCTGGGTCTCCTTTCCGAGTTTCTCGTTCACCATTTTGCTTTAAATCAGTGAGGAAATTGGTCCTCTTCTCGCTAGAAAAATTGTGAATGGCTCGTAATTTAATTTAGGGGTCACAAAAGCGGGCAGTTAACCTGTCCACGGAATAAGTAACCAAGGCTGGAACTACATGTTGTATTTTGTGTATTTCTAAAGACGCCCAATATGTCACTTGTTCAAACTAAGGAAGCCTTGAAATACCCTTTCGTGCTACGTGACCCGTAAAACAGATGTTCTCAAATTGTGTTACGAAACGTTCGCTCGCGATCCCAGCTGTCCAATTCACCGCAGCTCTATGTTTGGCAAGCTATGCAGCTACGGTGCGCAAAATTTCTATCAAAACGTTGTTGCTTTCGATCCTTATTGGAAATCCTCCCGATTTACAGCCCTGGGTGGGACAGACAGATTTATATGAGAGGAACTATTTCCCTAATTGGGTTCGTTAGACGCTTTATCTCCAAAGAGACACACTCATGTCTCCCCTGGTGGTCAACGCAAGGTTGTCCACACGCAAGGACGGGTCAAAAAACTGTAGACTGTAACTCTCTATCCGTTGTTTTATATCCTTTCAGTTATAACTATACGATAAGAGAAACAAAAGATAGGGCATGAGAGATGGGAGGCAAGGGAAGATTCTACAGAATAATTCGTTTCTTTTTAGAATGAACTCCCTTGCATCTCTCCGACTCTCTCCGGCTTAACTATATACAGTAATATAAAATATGTATTAGAAGTATCCACCACCTGGGCGAGTGTGTGTATGTAGTGACATGTGTGCATAAGTTGGATTAATAAACGACCGAAGAGTGCGTGTCGAACAGGTGTTTCACGCTAGTTCAGCTCGTGAATGATAATCCTATATGGTCCAAGTATTTTTTTTTTCAGGTTATACAACTTGACTGGGTATGTAGTTTCGGTTTTCGCTGTAGCCTATGTGTACCCAACTTGGGAAACCTACACCGTCCGCGCACTCGCGGTATGTCCCAAATCCATTTCTGCTCCATTACGTTTTTCCGTATATGGACACTATATCTTTTAACTATGATGTTTCTTTATTTTTTGGCTTAATTCCTAAAATAGTTGTCCATAATATTGTGGCAAGTCGTAAATTCCATATCAATTTTTCCGACACGTGAGGAAAGTAATGTGTTCAGCATTTACGGGATTTTAGGAAACTTAAGCTTTACTGTAAACTCCACATAGGCGTTTGCTGAGCTTGACGTTTTCATGGAAAAATTATTCAACTTGACAGGTTGGTGAGAAGCCCAAGCCTCAGCATTACCTTATAAGACGTTCTTGCAAGATGACTTTGTATGGTTGTTGTGGTTTTGGTGTATTTAGGCAAAATAGTTTGACCCAATATGGAATAATTCCAAGTGTTACGCAAGGACAATTTTCCCTTGTTTATGACTGAATTGTGCTATATTTACGACATTCAGAGGAGATCGGATGATAGGACTGGAAGTAAAGATTTCCAAGTTATGGATCAAAGGAAAGGGGAAAATAGTATAACCAACAGGGTGCCAGGAATGATAGCATTTCTGTCCAGGACAACTGGAAGCGATGCAGAATTTTAGACGAGTGGGTGGTACTTAATAGACACAGGGTTAAAGGAGAAATATTGCAATTGAGATTCACGCCCGAAGTACAGAGGATCTTACTTTCGGATGTTCTTTTTTTTGTCTCTTGAGCTTATTTTCAAAATACAAACGCGTTTCGATCGCCTGTAGCAAAATGCTGTTAATCGAAGTGTCAAAGTGCCTCTTAGCTCGTCTTTCAAAGTTGGGTTCTCACACAGTTCTTTTTCCGTTGTGGGCCTCTAAAAAGCCCCAAGTTGGACGCGCAGCATCCATTCGGAAGTCAATAACAATAGGAATAAAAGTGGCAGTAGTATCTAACAAGCTGCGAGAGGACTGGGCAAGCTGAGAGAGCATGTAAAGAAAGAATTGGCGGCGGGTGCTGGGAATTTAGGAGTTCACTTTATTGTTCTCCAAGAATGTGACTCTTCTTCTCCCTGTTTAGACCTAAAAAACGCCACATTCCCAACACGAAAACTCATTGGGTAGAATTCAAAGAATTTTTAATGGACTCGAAGCATATTACTGAGATTTCTTGCTCCCCGTGTTCCCCGAGATCATAAAACTCTCTCAAAAAGGGGCCAAAAGTGTTTCCCTTGCGAGCACGTGGCATGTATAGTTACGCTAATGGCAGTGGGATTCGTCTTGGAAGTAGAAGACTTTGATATATGTCTTCATGCAAATTGCCTTTGAACTGCAGCTTTTAAACATGTAACTTTGCTAATTGCGAGCTTTTTGCGAGTATTTCGCTGTCACGGAGTCATTGCCGGTCAAAGAAGAAAGTTTGCTTTCAAGTTTAAAACAAAGTGAAAAGTTATTTCGTTGTTAAGGGAACTTGTTTGGTGTCTCTTACTGCTTTTAACTTAGTGTTGCTTTCAACTAGCTTTCCACGGAATTAAAGTAGAATGTTATCAAATAATTCGTGAATTTATCGAGAAAGACATTCAAAAGTAAGTAATCGCAGAACTCATTATATATTGATAAAACAGTAATACGGATGTTGAAACAATTCATTTATAGAATTAAGATTTGGTAAATTTTCTCACTGATCCTTATTGAAACTTCCTTAATTTTCTTGCTGATTTCTTACTGGTTTCCTTTTGTTAGCGAATAAGTTCTTCAGGCTGAGCTCGCCTTTGCTTAATTAATCCGTGTTCAGTCCTAGATACGGGATTGGTTTGGATTTTTTTCCGGTTTCTCAAAGTTTGTCGAGAAAACAAAGCCGACCTTCTCGGTCCCTAGAGTAATATTCAGGTAAAATGCCAGAAAATGAAAGGGTACATTCGCAAACCTCCCAGTGCAGTTCAAAAAAGATCACGACGGTTTACAAAGCGCAATGCAGGTCGGGCCTTACGGCAGTCCAAAACTCCCTCGAGTACCCGAGAGAAAGGTCACCAGTCCCCCGTTTTGTGAATTTTTTGTTCTCTTCTCGAACCCTTTTTCTAGTAGATTAGGAATGCCTACATGGGGGTACATGGGCACAGTCTGGGAATCCATCCCCCATATAAGCCTTCGTACCCTCACATCCTCTTGGGACCGAGAGATTTGTCAGAAAACCTTAACATTGTTACCATACCATACTGTGTAAACCTTTATACAGTGACAAAGCCTTTGTTGGCGAGGTCTTGTCATAGATTGGTTACATACTACTTTTCAGGTGTGGTGTTGTACCCGTATAAGATTATTAGCACTAAATCCAAACGCTCCCTTTTCCTCCTTTTGCCATGACACTATCATTTTTCGCTTTTGACCAGCTGTTTCGTAATGGATCTTTGGAAGTTACACTACTGGGACCAACAAGACCATAAAGTGGGGTAATTAGCGTCGAGTGATAATGATGCCGTAAGTTCATTAAGGACAACATACTTGAGCAAAAGCCTTCAGCCAGTTCTAACCGTTAAGACGCGAATACATTACTTGATTTACAGTACAACTGAATCAGAGAAAGAGGGGGAAGAGGGTCTGTAAATGAGATTTGTAAAACTAACGTTAGCCCTCAAATTCACTTTGATAAGTTAAGCGAATGTTGAACGGGCTTGCAGCAAATGTTGCATTTTGCTCTAGGTATGGAAAACCACGCATAAAAAATTTAATTGGTATAGACATCAGCTTAGGCAAAAAAATCGTGTCTTTTATTAGACATCCTATGAAGCAAGTTCCATGTCTGCCGTCAGACTTCCCCGAAAAAAAAGTAACTCTAATATATAGGTTATTGGTATATAAAGATATATTCTAGGAAATGTTCTTTTGGTGATTTGGGGCACTTTTTCTTAGCATAGAATCGCAAGTAAGTTTTCTTTTTCTCGTGTACTTGGGAATTCAATTTGATTAAAGCATTTTTTATTCCAGAATTGACATGGGTTGCGTCAGAACTCAGAAAGTTAAGAAATTGATACGTTCTTATAAGATGCAGTAATACGTATACATTTTCTTCGGAAAACCCGCACATCTGTTTGACTTTTGGACACAGAAATGGAAAGAAGAAATATGCTTGCCTAAATCCGGGTATGTGTTGAAATTATCTCACGTTCACACGAATATTATCTATAATTCCTTCCTAAGGTTTCGGGGTTGATACTCTTGATACGCAAAGCTCACGGTCGATGTGTATCGTTGGCTGGATGGTTGTCACTGGTTAGACGTCCCCGTAGCGACTGAAAATACGTTCGGTTAGGCTACAGCTACCTCGCACATTGGGAACTCTCATGTGAAAAGTCTGTTGCGCCACGTATATGCTACAGCAGTATCATTTTCGGCATTCCTTTTTATACTCAGTAATGTAACGAGCTAGAAATATTTCCTGCCGCTCGAGAATTTGCAACTTATGCTAATTTGGACCTTTCAGCGTATTCATTTTCTTGTTTTAGGTTGCAAAAAAGAAATCTTGAAGGTCATCAGATTTCTTCAGAATATAAACGACTGATCTCCTCGAGCCCTTTACTCTTTCTTGGAACATGGCAAATATATTCTTTTTATTTATCATTTTTAGACAAATACAAAAAGATTTACTTTAGCAGTACAAGAAAACAAGAACGTCAGTGCTGAGCATTGAAAGGCAATTTTTAATGTTGGGTTTAGCAAGGGAACTTAAATTCGTAACCAGGTTGAAAAAGATGTATTCGTTAATAAATATTTTTTTCCGTAATCTTACAAACCATAATGCAATAACCCAATGTCTACAATAACGTAACGAAATGGTACAGTATGTCCGCTAAAAGTGTACGTGCGACTTTTAGCGGACACCTTTGTACTGTACAATTGCATTATGTTAAGCCTGGTGCACACTGGAGTGTCGTTTATGTCAACATACACAACATACGACTAGTAAACAAACCAGAAAATTTCGACACAAAGCCGACATAAGCACTCTGACATACGAGTTGAGCACTGCTCAACTTTTGGCACACAGGCACAACTGACATACGCCTTTCCGCCTATCACAGATAACGTGATTTGACTAGTCGTATGTTGTGTATGTTGACATAAACGACACTCCAGTGTGCAGCAGGCTTTATGGTAGACATTGTGTACGTGCGACTTCGCCAGTGAGCTGGTCAAAAGAGAGCATTTCATTGTTGCCAACAATGAAACGTCAACGGTCTAATGGCGTTTTCCTTTGGGAAGCCTGGTGCAACACTTTTTGCCCTGAATGCCACAAATTCAATGTTGCAACAGTGAATTTGTTGGTACGTTTTTTCCGGTGTACTTACCGTTTTACTTTGACACTACTGTACTTTTAAATTTGTTTAAATCAAGTGTTTAATCGTATATTTACTACTTAATAATTTTGTGCCAAAAGTTACAAGTTAAGTTGTAAAATTGAAACTTTTTTGTAGCAATGTAGGACTACGTTAATTGTATTTAATTTCATTAAACAGAGTCAGAGAAGAAAGTCCAAATATAAGATTGATCTCCTGGGGGTAGGCACTGGACCGAGTCCTAAATAAGGTAGGCTACTAAGGAAAGAAATTGAGATCTCCATGCAACCTCCTTAACTGTTTTTTCCTTTACTGAGAAAACATCCAGAGTTCTTCTCTTTACAACTAAATCTTGACCGTTATTAATCATAAAAAAAACTTTTGTGACCTTTACTGTTATGATTAAGAGTTAGATCAGAGTTTCATTTATCTGATTGGAAAGAAAACGAACCTCGTAATCCGGGATTTTTCGCCTTGCGTTTTGCTACGCAATTTAATAACTTGTCGGAAATCACGGTTAGTTGGAAGTTCGTAGGCTGGTTAGCAGGATTAGTTTTGGGCTTATTGTTAGAAAAAAATGTTTCGGGATATATCTTTTCCTCCACTTTTCCTCGTTTTCTGTATAAAGGACCCATTTGTAGGTTTTCATTTTCATATTTCGAGAAATCATGTAGCGAAAAACCTATAGACTTATTAAACAAAGCAAACGCGTGGATATGAAGCGAAAATTTAATCGTGTTCGATAAGTTATTCTTGACAAGGTATACAATGTACGATATGTTAACTTAAAAAAAGCAATAACAAAGAACAATCGGTTTCCTCACAATTTTCAGGGTAACTAACAGTCACAACATCAACTTATAATATAGAAACCGGATAAAAACTTAGCCTGAGGCCAGAATGTTATAAATAGCTTTTTGAGTTGGCAACGCTTGATCTTTAAGCTTTCAAGAGCAAAAGCGATGAATACTCAAGTGCAGTTAAGGAAGAAACACTGAAACCGTGTGATCCCAGCAAATTACAAGAAAGCGTATTTATCCTGCCGCTATGTTTGGACACATATATTGATAGAAGTGACAACTCAATATGGGTACATATTAACGAGCTGAAGCGCGAGTGCTAAACTGAGGAATCAATTAAGAAAGGGTCCTCCCCCCATACTCACAAGGTGTTGCTTTTACTTACTTTATAATTGACTGTAAACATGGGATTGTTCCAGCTTGCTCTTCGACATTTTCCCTTTTTTCGTTTTTGTGCCCGCTATATTTACAACAGTAATACGGTTCTGTTCGACGAATCGTGTATTTTTTGAGAAAACGGACACGTGAAATGCTTTTTCTTTCCTATTTTTTTTCTTTAGAAAAGTACAGAACCCATTCACGGTCTTCATCTTACATCGAACTCTAATAAAGTAAGCAAAGTAAGGACAGATATTGATTTAGGAAGAGGGTACAGGATACCCTGTAAATACCCTGTGCATAAGCAGTATAATGTACAGCTTAGTATAGTGACGGGAGAAAAAGAACGTACGACTGAAATACCCAAAACCCACACTAATAAGCACTGTCCAATCTAGAGTATTAGGATCGACTTAGGATGCTGCAAAGAATTCGTTCGTAATACGATTTCATTGATATGGAATTATCAGCCTTTCGTGTTAAGAGAAGTTGTGTGGGCTTTTCATGCCAATAAAATGTTCGTTAAATATAATGAAAAATCGTAGTTCACAGTAATACGAACGTGCTTGAAATGTGTAAGATTACAAACAAACTAATTTAAGCGGCGTTAAAATTAGGTAATCATAACAGAAAGACATCTGTTTATAGTAACATGTATTGCAATAAGCCTGGTACGAAGTTTTAAAATTGGCAATATAATATACAAACATGCTATTTTGAATTTTTCGTACTTCACATCTGAAATTGCAATATTGCATATTTCTTTACACATGTTTTAAAGTTTGTGTACTTATTTTGGCGGTATATAGAGGTAGAGGCCACGGCTAATATCGAATAGTTATTTCACATGACTGGTTAATTGTTGGTTCCTTTTTATAGTGTGGGCGGAAGGAATATGTGACACTCCATATAGGTGTTCTCCATATATCTTCTCTACGCCCACATAGAGTAGTTTTTCTGGTCGCTGATATCCGTTCGACATTGCAGGCTTATATCCCGTGTGGTTTCGTTTCCGCCATTCTAGCTTCCTCGCATTTTCTTTTGTATCCCTCATTGAAATTTGGCCATTAAACATAACATTCTTTCTAAGGCGTTCCTGTGACGCAAACGTGTTCTTTAGCAACCAAAAAGTCCCGCTCCGCAACAACCAACCTTTAATGCCACGGGGAATTTTCACGCAAAGAACAGGTTTTAGTATAGCAAGTTCTGGTTTCGAGCCAAGGGTAGAATAATACGTACAGTATATACTAGACAGTGTCAGAGTAAGGTAGAGATCTATTGTAAATTTGGATTCCGTGCCATACACGGTGAAAATCGTAAAAGTAAAGTCCGAATTCCCGCATATCTCCGAGAAACATCTAATACACCCGATCCCTGAAAGTGCGTGTCTCCGCATATATGGACTGTGATTAGCATTTTACGTTTTTTTTTTATATTTGGAACGTGGGAGTCCCAAGTCAGAACGTATTGTCTTCCCAAGTTGAAAACAACTCGAAACTAAAAGTTGCCACTGCCCAACGCTGTTGCTTTCACCTTGGAAGTGATGAAAACTACTTCCAAAAACCCTGACAAGGCTAAGGACGTGTGTTAGTATAGTGTTTGGAGTGATAACCTTTACTGTTAAGAATTAACCTCCTGTCACAGAACGCAAGGATCACGGATCCTAATCAGTTTTTTGCCAGGAAACTTTATCGTTTCTACTTCAACGCAAATCTTGAGAAAACGGAATTTGTTAGTTGCTATCATTCGTAAGGTTGAAACCAAACGCAGCAGTTGTAATCATGTGGTGGTTTTTCTTGTCTTCATGTTTGGTGCTAACCCACGCGTATATTCCTCCCCAGAACCTTTTTAAAGGTGATAATGCGACCCTGGAGTGTGCTGGGAGTGACAATTCTGACGTCGTGTTGCTAGAATGGCTTCTGCCAACAAACGTCGTCATTTCAGAAACAATCGGCCGGTTCATTGTTGGTGACGGAATTAATTCCGTGTCTTTACACATTACCGTATGTTATATTCTCAGCTTTATCTGCATTTTTGCTTCGGTTTCCTTATACTAGGTCACCTATTAAGCTTTCTTAAGATACCCTTTTCAATTACATATAAGCACTCCAGAATAGGAAAAACGAATCCAGAGGATAATAACAATAAAATACAGAAATGTAAAGAAATCTAAGAATCATTCAAGATATAATGTGCTGTAAGCGCACAGTGCCCATTGTATTGTTTTGAAGCAATCTCACCGTTAAATATAAACTAATTTCTTTACTAATTTGTAACTAATTTGTTGGCATTTTTTAGCGTTACAATACTTGTCGTGTTTGCGTCTCTGATCACTGTCACAACTTCTAAGAAGACTTGTAATTCAGGAATTAAACCATTTTAAAGCGTGGTTCGTGTGAGTGTTTGCCATGATCAGTTCCAGTTATGCGAAAGAGGCTATTGCTTGCAATTTAAATGTTGCTGAGTGATCTTTAACGCTGCTATTTGATTAGGAACTGCGTTTGGAGGACAATGGCGAATTTCGATGCGTCTATTACTTGACATCTTCCCCAACTAAGAAGGAAGTCAATATGATCACTTTGAAAGTCAGGGATACATACATCAAGGAGCTGGAAGACTGGCAGGTACTTTAGAAAATGTTTTATTTAAGCAATTATATCTGTTGAATGTCATGTAATACCTTTCTGTTTCTGTTAAGGCAAATGTTACCCGCGGAGCCGTCTCAGCCGCTGTTATGGCATGTTTCTTCGTCAGTATCTGCGCTATTCATAAATATCGCTGGAGGTCTCCTGAGGAGGATCGTCCTTCTGCCAGAAGTTTGCACAAATATTATGTCCCGATATCATTAAATGTACAGCATTTTCCTTTCCAGGTTCGATTACTGTCCAGCGACAGTCTCAAATTCCCCGGGCTTCTTTGCAAGGAGTCGATAATCCTGCCCTCTCGGAAGAGCCATCGGTAGTTGAATCGGCCATGTGAACATGTTTTGGTTTAAAAAATAACACGTTAACTCTTGAAGAGGCTCCAGTGCTTAGGACGTGTATCTAGTTCCTAATTTAAATCTTAGCATTCCTTTAATTCGCTTTTTATATCGAGGCCAGAAGAATTTCAATAAAAAGAATATTACATGTTAAAGAAAATGGAATATTGGTACGGTAAACGTTTGTTTCGATTTCGATTTCGACGTTTTCGCTTAAGTTATATGTTATGTAGTTCGTTTAGGGCATACGGAAGTCTGCAAAATATGTTAATGAGCGTGTTTGTGTAAGTTGGGCGTTGGGGCTGTACTGATGACCTGTAATGATTTTTTCTTCTACCTAGTAAAGCGGGAAAGTGTTTCGGGATTCCGCATGCGCTGTGTGGCTCATCAAGGCAAACCAAGTACTAGGACACATACAACTCCCCTCAGGATGGGAACCAGAGCTGATACTATTGCTTTGCGTGACAGGCTTCAGGTGAAAAGAGGGCCTTCATTGCCGAGGTGCATGTCTTATCGACGACAAACAACGCACTGTTCCTGGCACGCATTGTTGCTCATTTACGTAAACTGGAAGTCTCGTTAAGATTGGATTTAATTTATCTACCAAGGTAAGAAATCCAGAAAGTTTTTCTCGTCATTTCTTTCTGTTTTACATGTGCGTCTGTCTTTCCTTTCGCTTCAGCTTCCGACTTGACCAGGAATTCCGTGGGAAGGTAATTCGCGGCACGAATGCTTTGCATAACGCGTCAAAAGCAGTAGAATCCAATTTCTTCTGATAGTGATCAATCTTTCTTTCCGACTTTCCGGTTTCAAAAGTGGGTTATTTTTCATGGAGATATAAGAAATCAATAACTTCTTAATCTAACACGCTATCATCGCGAATAAAAACCACACAAAGTTAATCTGTTCGAATTGTGTTCGTTAGACTTAGCTCGGGGCTGAGAATAGTCCATTTCTGTGTGAAGTACAGTAGGCCAACTTTAGGAAATCACCCTGGGGCTATAACTAGTTTTTTGCTCGCTCCTGCAGCCTCAGGAATGCGCCGCTTTATTTCCCCCTCGGTTTTGTATTCTTTCCTTGTTTTTATTATTCCCTCTCCTCAACCGTGTTGGAAGCAGTACACTGATATTAAGTAAAACGCTTCTGGAAATCCCCATGCGGTGAAACCGATTTAGGTCTCGGGACTTCCGAGTCGTTGGCTGCAGAATGTGTTTAGATTCGAGGTTAAGATTTTCGCTGTGGTAAATAATTTACGCTTGGGCCGTCAAGAGTAGCTGTGATATGTTTGCTTGTATTGCTGACAACCCACATGGGCCACGTCGAGTCGTATCTCCCCCGTTTACGGGCCTTTTAACTTCTATTTTTAAGGGGCATTCAAATCCAAGACGCCTTTTTTCCCTTTTTCACTTCCGTAAAAATCTCCCGTTTCGCTCTTACTTTTTTTACGTTTATTTGTGCCAGACGTGGAGTAGAGTACACTTGAATGGGGTTTGCAGGCTATTTCTGTTGGGAAGTTCATAACACATACATTGAACGTATGTTACGTATGCACTAATTTTTATAAATAGTTTGAACGGGAAACTTCTAGCTTTTCTACATGGGGATTGGTTCATAATGACTGCGCCGAGCACGTTGGATGTAGTGCTTTTCCTATATGTTGCTCCGTACTTTTTCATGATCCCCATATATACCCATTAAACCTCTCTCGCTCCTTCTCTCTCACTCTTTCGCTTTTCCTGGCTTTAAGTAACAAAGGGAACAAAAACTACGCTGAAGGTCTTATTCAAATCTGGTGTTGAACACTCCCTTTTAGTGCAGTATTGATCATAGCAACAATAGACAAACTCCAGTGGGATCTAACTAATAAAGTGGGTATTTACTCTTTCTTTTTATACTTTGAAGTGCTTATTCTGTTTGACTATATAGCTCGCAAAATAGACAAATTTGGAAATCAGAAGAAGTTGTTTTCGAACAGAATCAGGAAACTTGATCTGAAAGTCGGAGAGGATGTTAGGTTAGAAAGCAGGTATTGATTCACCGAGCACACCTGCGATCTCTACATTGTAGTTGGTTGTGGCTGGGCACGTCCTTTCTTATACTTGTCAATCTAATTTAGACTCTTCCCGAGCGTAACTTTTACAAATATTGACATCAGAAGGTAAATGTCAGCCATGGCAAGTTCGTTAAAGCTGTCATTTTTGCATGTTCTTTTTCTTTTAGAAGGTGGGTGTGGCTTTTGCTATGGTTGCCTTAAGTTGTCAGTCACACTTCTCTTCTTTCGTGGTCCTAGATTTTTTTTTGCGGGGAGGTAATGCATATCGATCCAAGGTTTGGACGAACGCGCAGTTCTCAGAACATGCATCAGGTGCGAGGATCTGGGAAATAATAAACGTGGAATACCCGGACCTGGGCAGTCGTATGTGGGTAGTTTGTCTTAAAAATTTGCAGTCGGATCATTTCTCGCTTGGACATTTCTTCTTCTTCTTACTTTTTTTTCGTTCTGTGGAGAGAATAGACAAAATACAACCTACAGAAAAAAATCGATAAGCAAAAAAAGAATTCAAGTTGTGAAACGTGCAGGAGAAGCTTCCAGCTGGCTCCCCGTCTCCGGGCGTTCTTTTGATTTAATCTTCCTTCGAATTCATCGGCAGAGTAGCAATTTGGTTGGATGAGGTTCGTGATCCGAATATAAACAAAAAACTGCTGCGGCACAGTGAATTCCGTCTCGTTTAGCTGCTAAAGAAAAAGGTATACAAAGATAAAATGCGCAGTTGGCAAATTTTACAAGAGCGTTTTTTGAGATGAACTAGATATTTTAGAACTAGATTAGTATGTAAATATTTAGAATAATTTCTAATAATTGACTCTTTGCATTAGATTTTGTCACGAGAAATTTGGGTCACGAGAAACGTAAAGGTGAAAAGTTCCGTGTAATTGGAGTAATTTTCTACCCGTCCCTTGTCTCTCTCGTTGCAATAATAGGCGTACTTGGAATAATGGATGAGAATTCTACGAGCACCAGCATTGCTGTGGAAGCTGCAGACGTATTTTCGGTGCAAGCAGTGGAATTCCAACGCGGCGGGAATGTGATATTGCCTACTTCGTCGAGTGCAGCAGATCGAGCCGAGTATTATAAAGCGTACGACCCCATGACAGGTTTACGTATTGCTAGCACATTGAGCGGGCTATTCGCGTTGGCAGTTTTGTACGTGGTTTACAAGGTAAAACACCTGTGACTAAAAAAATCATCTTATGCTTTACGCGGCTCGTCATTTTTTGTCGGGATGTGTGTTACGCGAGTTTTGTTTAGTTTTTTTTTCTGAACTGATCTTTAGAAGCTGTAGCGTTTCGTAAAGCTTTTGACGTTTAAGCGGGTATCTGGGAAGATCATAAACAGGGGCATTTAGTAGCAATGTAGCGCGAGACAAAGGGTGATATTGGTACTTTTGCTCGCATTCAGCTTTTATAGATCCACTCTTTATCGTTCGGCCACGTGCCCTATTGCATTTAGGGGTTTAGTGGAACATGAACTTCTATACTGCTTGCTTGACGTACATAGTTTTCGAAAGCAGTAAGTCGTAAACTCTGACTTGGATCGTTTGTTATTGTCAATGATATTTCACTCGATTCTTAAGCTTAACAATAAGCTTATAGTGTTCAGTTCTCCAACTTATCACGATATATGTTGAGTGCTATTATTACTAATAACCCGTGCATGGACTCCGGATTTCATTAGCTTCAGTTTTTTCGTATTTTTTAGACTTCAGACTTTACAGTGTGAACAGCTGCACCGGTATGAGAAACATCTATCGATAATCTGATAATCTGGCTGAACAGGCTGTCAGGTGTCAGGCTGAACTAATGCTAATTCCGTTCGAATTCAGTATTATAAAAGCAAACAAAAATTACGTTCATGATATTGGTTTACTTAATTATGAGAGAGAAATTCGAATTTCTTTTTTAAAAATTTAATAATTTGTTTTCCCAAAAACTCTGAAAAACTTAACTTACTTAAACACTAACTTAACGTAAGATAAACCCCTGTTAAGTTTGCACGAGTTTTTGTTGCGTTTTGAACTTCGACGCGAGTCTTGTCTTGTCTTGTAGAGTACGCCACGGAAGCACTAACGTGTGCTTATTGCTGCGTGTGTCCAGGTTTTGTTTTTCCTTGAGTTTTCTTAATTTTCCACTGCTTAGGGCGACGTGAATTAATAGACGGCCAAGGAAGGCTAGCAGGATTGTGTGTACAAGCGCTTTTTACGATCATATGCTTATTGTTTGTCTTCCTGTGTTTTATGATGGCAGGCTAAATGCCGACGACCTCGTCTGGCCCGACATACAAGTTTAGCCGATCCTTCCGCTCCCAGCGAAGAAATATTTTGGTCACCGGCTCACTGGGACCCCGCCGAAACATTTTGGGAAACTTCGTACGCCCCCGAAGAAATGGTCGACCCTGATAATTACTCCATTAATAAATCCACCAATCGCTATTATGCCGATGATAGTGAAATGCCTTCCTGGAAAGTATACGCCAAAGACCTCTTCTTGTACGGTGGACCCGGTCTTTTCCGTTCTACCGGCCTCCAAGGTAGTGCTCCTTTACCTTTGACCCCCCAATCTTCTATAGACAGGGTCCACTTCAGCTACAACAGTTTACGCGCCAAAAGTTTATCAGGCTCCGTCATGGGTACCTTGTCCATCCCTGCCTCTCAGCTTCACCGCCCGTACGCTTCCTCAACCAAAGTAGACGCGGCCCATTTGAAAGTACCAGCTGAGTCGTGGACGGCTGTCAGTGCCGCGGAAATCCTCATGGCAGAAATGCAGCGCTCTTCCTTATGCCGTAAGAAGACGTTACCCGTTCGTTCCGTTTCGTTCCGGGAGAGCGACATGGTGAGTCGAGAACAAGCCGGGTCTGCCTCAACAGTAATACCGTCGCGTAAACCCGGTTTACCGCCCCGCACCAACTCTTTGCGGGGTAGTAGCGATTACGTGCGTTTGCAACAACAACCCCGAGCTCCTGTTGCTCGCTGCGCATCACTTTCCAGCTCCAGCAAACCGAACGTGGATCGTAAAACAGGCCAAACTGGTCCCGGAGTCAGTCCTACACCGCTAGTGTCAGCCGTGTACCGGGAAACAAGTTTCCAGAGTCGAACTTCATCCCAAGAAGATTCCTCCCCTAGTCTTAAACGCACGATCTTGACGCACCGGATTCCCTTAGCGAAGAAAATGCCCGAACGCTCTTCATCTCTGAACGAGTCACCCCACTTGGCAAGCCAAGCCGGCTGGCGGTCAGCAATTCGCCAAATGATGCGAGCGAAAAGCACGAGCGGGCATTCGGTACGTGCCAAAGAGAAGTCCAAGTCGCAATTACGTTTGGAGTTGAATTTAACGCCGGCAGCGGACGCCGTCGAGCAGCCACGCTTGTTCGAAGCAATTGAGCATATTGACATTTGCGTCATTCAGCCCACGCCAGCTGTGTCTCCCTGCGCGAGCGTTAAGACGCTCTGCAGCGATAGTATGGAGAACGCGAGTTCCCAAGGGAGTGTGAGCGACCGCAGGAGAAGATTCGCCCATCAGCGAGCAAAGGGGCAAACGATTGACCTGGCCGATGAATCGTCATGTGATTCGCTAGAATCTCAATCTCATCCGACACATGTTGTGTCGATTCCTAGAATGATCCCCCCGTCTTCCCTCCTCCAAATTCCTTCCGTCCACATGGCTTCTAACCTGAGTCTTCATCGACTCCCGCCCGATCCTTCGCTAGACAAAAAATCCAAAACTCATCTAGAAGTTCCTAAGCTACAACTGCATCCTGATCATCGCAAATCCAATCCAGTAACTTCCCCAAGTCCTCTTGTTCGTCGCCAACAACGCAGTTATTCGGTTGAAAAAAACTCTTCTTCGTCGTCCATTAACAGGCCAAAATTAAGTCGCCAGTGGTCAACTATGTTAACCCCGACTTTGGCTTCTTCAGCCAGCTTATCGTACGAAAAACTCGAGCAAAATCATCCTTGTTATGGCCACGGTGTTGTTCCAAGTAGTTGATATTTCTGTCGAAAGATGACACTGGTGTCATGCCCCTATGTCATGACGCTTATGCAACTTGAAACTAAACTTAAAACAGAAATTTAAAAGAAATTTTACGACACAAATAAAAAATATTAGAAAAATACCTTAATACAAATTTCTTAAAACGCTGCGTCAAAAGATCTAGATATATGATTTATTTAAACTCATTCAAGTGTATCGTTAAATTGCTTTTAAATTTCTGTGTCAAGTTTTGTTTCAAGTTGCATAATTCTCATGATATCGGGTAGGCCATTTGAAAAAAAAAAGATCAACTACTCAAAAAGATCAACTACAGCAGCGACTTGCCCAGTAATAGGCTGTAAATGTTGAGGATCACTGATGTGACTTCAAGGTCCATGTTAATTGTTTTAACTGTATTGGATTATCTTCGTCATGGGAGTAAGTAAGCTGTATGGGCCCCATCTCTGTGTCTCTTGTGGCTACCTGTGATCTTCTAAGCTCAATCCAAGTTAGATTTACCCATCCCGTATACCCATTTTGATGTGGTATTTTTTGTATTGAATAAACAAGCAACACACTCACCCGCACGCACATGACTTGAGTAAAAGGAACGCGACCAACCCTTTTTGTCTCGTTATCAAACGGAATGATTGACACCAAAGGCCTTGCGATACATTGCAGTTGGGCAAAAAGAAGTCTCATCACAGTTATTATTACATTTTTTCTATGTTTCAAAATTTCAATCGTTGCAACGCTTGGAGCTGCCTATGGAGAATCTCTTGTTTCGTTCGCCGTAGGTGACTTGACTAAAACGGAAAACATTATTAACTAATTTCATTAACAATTTCAATATCTTACAGTTCTTTTTTGCACATAAGTGGCTAAAAATTCGTCTACAGGCACTGCAGCATTTAAGAATCGCTCTGCCACCACTTCCGAGTCCTCCTCAGCTACAACCGCTGCCGCTTGTAAGCTTTCCTATCAAAACAGGCTTAAAATTACAGGATGTATCAGAAGAAGGACCAAGACTTTACTTCCAAGGATGAAGGAGCGTATTTATCGGCCAATCGCTGGTATTCTACTGTTAAATCATCAAAACTCTGACGTTGCGAATTAACAGCGTGGTAAGTGTTCAAAATGGCTTCTTGCTGCTGCTCTATAGACTCCTTTTCTTCAAGATTGCTTTCTAGGGTTCAAAATCAAACTTTAGAGAACAGGCGTTGAATGAATGTGACACAAAACGGCAACGGAAACTTACTAGCCAGCGTCTCTATTTCATTCATCTTTTGTTCCAAGTCAAGATTCACTTTCTCGACTTCAGGCAAATCATCAACAAAGGCATACAAACTTTCAGGTGATGCAATTAGGTGTTTCAATTGTTCAATGGTCAGTTTCTCCAACTCAGGGATGAAGGGTGGGATGGGCGGGAGTAGATAATAGTGAGTATGCTGGTGATTATTATAGATGTCGGACCGAGGATTTTCTTGAGTAACCGCGGATGCGATGAGCGTTTTGGAATCATAGCCGTTGGGAATGCTTGAGGTACCGCTACCAGACTTCTCTAATTCTCTCACCACTGCTTGGACTACCATTCCCAAGTCTGAATGAACGGAATACTGGCAAAGCAAAGAAGTTATTTTATAGCTTATTTTATAGTTATTTTTATAAATTACGTTTTTTAAACCAGGTGCTCCTATGACGTGCCCCATGCTATTTAACCAAGGATGACTCATCTCAGGTATAACCCACATCGCTGGCTTTTCCAAAGGAAATTTGTGAGGAATATGCACACATAAGGTATACGATTTTCTACTAACTGTGAAACCAACTTGGTATTCCGAATCTGCCCTAATTTCCCGTACACTACAAAATCAAAAAGAAATAACAAGATAACAAATATTAAATATTTTGTGAAATAAGCATTATTTTGTAAGTAACTAAATAGTAAATTAAATTGTATTTAGATAACTTTGCGAAGTAGGAACTTGCTCGTAATTGAAGACTTTAATACTGTTAATTTGGCGCTTTCTAACGTCAAGCGAACCATCAGAACTATTCATGCTAAAACCAAAATTCGTGTGTTATTTCCTACAATTTTCATGAACCAAAACATAATCTTGGTATCGTTATCGCAAACCGCAACCATGGCTCCAATCGCCCATTGTCATAATCGATAGTAAAATTTGACATCAGCTGCGTGGTGGCGGACGTTTGGTTCTGTGATGGGTTTTCATGGTCCAAAACTGCTGAAATTGGGACAGAATTCCTGTAAAAATCGGTGTTATCTTAGTGTTCAGTGATGTCTGATCCAAAAAGGATTACTTTAAGTACCATCACCGCTCCCAAAAAGGATAAGCCGGTCAAGGAAGTGCAGAAAACCTGCCGTTTGCAGCTCAGGCTGACAGAATCTAACGAGAAAACATGTCCGGAGTACAACTATGCGGAGCTAATATTGGTAAAAACACGGTTTATTCTTTACCATGCAATGTAAAAATTCGGTTTGATTAACCCTCATTACTTAAACTTAACCCTGTCAACAGTCCCATGCGGTAGGCTCTGCAACGTTCGCGCTTGCTTATTCCCCTAAACTTGCTCTAATCCTTCGCTCGAGCCCGATGTCCAACAATGTGTATTAGTTAAAGCTAGGGCTAGGCTAAAGCGAAAGGGGAAGGAGAGAGACGCCATATTTGCAGGCCAAACCCGACAATCAACGTGTTCTCTAACTCCCTTTCTTCTGGCGTTGGCTATGTCTTGTCCCCGCCAACCCAAAACTTCGCCGCCGAGCTGAGGTAGAGTCCGCATCCGAGCCATTAGATGTACACAATCGTGCGGACTACTCACCCTCCCCCCTTAACAAGTTTCTCCTTTTACTCACATTATGGTCATCATTTCTGCTCAATTTGGATTGCTTTGCTTTGCATATTGCCACCATACTTTATACCAGGGACCCCGCAGGGTAACTCGCACTGGAACGTCCCAAAAGCTAAGTTTTAGACCACGCCTCCTCGGGAACGCTGTGACGGTGAGAGAGAACTTTAGCCAAGACAGATATTGTACAAGAGTGCGTTGAAACCTCCCACTCGGTGGCCATCATTTTATAAGCTGTACTTTTATTGAACTTGGTGGTCGTGAACCGGAACTCGTTGCACCTTATGGCGTTTTTTTCCCGGTTCGCCTTCCTTCCATTGATAAGCTGTACACAGGTTTTGCATGTTGGGGGAACCGCTTGTTCGCTAGAGAGTTTTGGACGTTGAGGCCAGTCTTTAAGTGTTGGTAACTTGGAAGTTACGCTGTGATTTTCATAAGTGCATTGAGATATGCAAAATAGCACCCAATTATTGAGGTCGTTTAACTTATTCGTGATGGAAAGGGGGAGATGGAAGGAGGTTGGCCCTTTAACGCGTTTTAGTCCCATTTTGACGCCCGTTTACCGTAATCATAGCCGTCTTTCTTAGCGAGGAACTTTTAGAAAGGAACAAAGAAATACAAAAAATATCTTGGTCCTTTGGGGAGAGAATTCATCCGCCATTTTGTTACCTTTTATTCTTCAACAATTAAAAGTTGTGTGGTACTATAGCCAGCTTTGCCACAGTAATAATTGAAGAATGATAAGCGAACGGACAAAAGTTGCTTTCTTCATGATTAGATAATTAGGTTTAAGAGCATCTCCTGTGTACTCCCATAAAAATTTACATTTTTAAAAATTAAAGTAATGCTTGCATATGCACTCTTCATACGTGATCAATATCACGGACAAGTTTCGGATCGAAAAATGCTTCTCCTGCATGGCTTAGGCAAGCTGGGGACGAAATGGTTTCTCGGAAGCCTATTTGGAATAGCTTTGACAATAGATACGTTTCAACTCTAGCAGTAAAATCGCTACAGGCCCTCCCTTTTCGGTAATTTGCATATGCAAATTGCGTCACGGGGTAAATAGCTTATCTTGTGAGGGAGGAAGGGAAGACATGCGGGTTTTTTTTTGTGGGGGGGGGATTGGAGCGTTTGTTGGTTGGTTACGTGCGACTTGACAAGGGGGGTCCATGGCTGCGCAGAGGTGGCGGCTGGGGTAGCACGCCGGCGGGAGGTTAGCATAGCAAGGCTGCTAACAGCTGCGTGCGGGATGAAGGACAAAGGTTATGATTGCGGGCGAGTGGTCAAGCACGCATTATTTGGGGTAGGGGGAGGGACGCCATGGGGAGAGGGGATGGGAGGGGGAAAGAGACCAGAAGAAAAACACGTTTATGAGGTTGAAAAACGACGGATTTTAATGCGGTTTTTTGCATTCTTTAGAAAAAGACCAATGGGAGTCTGCCGCGACAGAATGGAAATGGGAAAGAGTCGATAGAATTGTATGGGGAAGAAAATGACGACCAGTTACGGAACCTAGCTCGCGCCTTCGAGGAAAAATATGTAAGTTTTAGCATATGAAAAGAGCTGGAGTACTTGGCAGCGAGAATCGCGTTTTAAAATGAATGAAATTAATTCAATGAATTGAATAGGGAGGTAATGTGGAAGTTAAAAGCAAGAAAAAAAAGAAGAAATTCGAGGGATATGTGGATTTGGGAGCTGGGTATGACGAATCGGATCCTTTTATTGACAATACGGACGCTGTAGGTTACAAGACAAAACATGGTTTCAAGCATGTAAAGAAAAATTGATATATATTGATATATGGGTGATTTAGTATGATGAAATCGTACCAGAAGATATTACGACGGTCTATGGAGGCTTCTATATTAACTCTGGAGCCTTGGAATTTAAGCCTGTGGAAGAGGGCAAAGAAGAGGACGATCAAGATAGCAGTGATTCATCGGATGACCAGGCGGAAATCTCTAAAGAAAATCGCAAGCGTAGATTGATTGAATCTGAATCCGAGGAAGATTCCGATGATGAAATGGACATCAAAGAAAAGGTACTATCAAATTCTGCTAAAAAGGTTCCAGATGTTCAGAAGATTCCTCTTACTAATTCCAGTTACCTTTTAAGGTAACGGAGCCTGACATTACGGGGAAGAAGCCTAAGCTTGTTCAGTCAGGCAGACGCAGCTCCAATTCCTCGGCTGATGGACGAACTTCATTTCCCAGCAAATCTTTAACTGTAAAGGAATTGCTCAAGCAGAAGAAGGACAAGGAAAAGGTTGTTGTTGTTCCTGACATCAAAAGAGCAACAGGTGAAGAATTTCATTTACTTTGGCTTCAAACATAGAAAAAGCATAACTTGTTTCCTTTACCAGTGCAAGAAGAAGTACCTCCACGGCTTATCCAATCTTCTGAAGCAGTCCCCCAGGCTCCCCATTCAAAAGACCTCTCGGAAAAGAGCAGCAGTTCTTCTTCGTCCTCTTCATCTTCCTCGAGTGCGTATTCTGACTTTTACATCTATTTATTTATTTTTTCGAACAAACTAATTTTGCTCGTTTTTATTAGGCTCTGAGAGCAGTAGTGAGGATGAAGATGATAAAGAGGAAGGAGACAGTCTTACTACTGGCGATAAGACAATGCATAACGCTAGCAGTGAAGCACCCAGTGAAGAGATATTAACCAACTTTCCTCCTGACTTGATGGCTTTAGTAGCTTCCATCAAGAAAGCAGCAGCAGCTTCGGCTGCAGGCAAATGCAGGTTCTTTTCCAGCGAAGTCAACTCAATGCTCCTGTCGTAAGTTTCCAACTTGAAGTTTGTTGTATTTTTGAAGTAGCATTTTGAAATTATTGTGCATTTCCGCTATAGGATTGAGGTACGATCCCGTCAGCTCTCTTGTGGTAAACGACAAGCCGTGTACAGTCACTTGGCCTCCTTTTTGCCCTGCACGAAGCATACGTTACTTAAACGCGCCAAGAATCTAGTTATAGAAGAAGTGCAGAACAAATTAAGGAAGCCCTTAAGCAGGTACGTTAATATCCACAATATATACTTCCTGTTTAAAGTGTGATGGGAGAATTTCTTACAAAATGTTTGCTCTTTAAGGTTGCAAGCTCTGTTGGCCAAGATTATGCCCGAGGAGATCGAGAAACACACCAATTTATGTCAAAAAATAGCTGAAGCCAAGTACGTTCAATATTTCTTTCTTTTCTCTCACTGGATTTGTTTTTATGTATCATTGTCTAAGGCTCCCGTATACCTTATCTCGGTATAGGCGGTTAGCATGTGAAATTTCGGAACAATTTTTTGAGAAAATCAGTAAATTTAATTAAACAATTTTTTTACAGTAATCTTGAGCTTGCTGAAAGGTAGTGCGCAATTTTTTTCCAATGAATAATACATTAGCAATATGCAAGGGAAGATTGCAACTAGAGAAAAACGTGACCTAAAAGTCTGTACTTTGGTTGTGCACTAGCCGCTAAGAAAAGATAAGTTGTTTTAAACTGTTTTCAAATTTGGACAAGCCAGTTTTCGGCAAATCTTGTTCCGAAAGTTCGACGACTTGATTTGGGATATTGTGCTGCTACAGCAAATCGTGGTGACAATTAAGTTGTACTTTTCAGAATCAAAACCAGCGTAGAAACTTTGCCTGCAATTAGCTGTCTATTTTCTTTTTACTTTCTTACGCGAGACTTCGGTAAAATATAACTCTGGATTTAGTGACAAGACAGGTGTAATGTACCCCGCTGTCAAAAATGACACTGACACTTGTGTCATCTTTGGAACAATGCATTTTTTTTTCATCTAGTGGAGTCAAAGAAAGTGCACGTTTAAACGATTGTCATCAACGAAAGTTGATGAGAACCGTTAACCTAATCTAACTTAACATATAATCTACTCTAACCTAACCTAGTGCATTTCCAATCCAACTACCGATTTTCAACTCGAGTGACAACCGTTTGTCACGCGTTTGATATATGACACGCTAGTGTCACTTTTTGGCCAGCGGGTTTTTTACTGTAGAACCTGTTGACAACCATAACAAACATCAGCGCCATCTATGACCGTTTTCCATCAATATTTTTTATTATTTTTTAAGGTATACGGGAGCATTAAAAAAGAATATGTATCGGTTCCGTTATTTCCATATTGTGTATTGTGACGTTAATTTCGTAATCCTGTACTGTATTTTTGCCCTTCACAGCCCGAGTCGTTATATGGAGATCTATAGGTGTCTGTGGTAAGCCACACCCTTGTCTCCTTTGACACGTTTAGCTTTTAGGCAGGGGCAATTTGCACTGTTCTTTTGTTCTGACACAACGGTTAGCTTGGGAATCTGGCTGAGCACTAGGCTTTCTTGCGCCTGGTGGCATGCTATATGCTTTGATAGTTTGATTCTTCTCAATTTCTAACATTTTCACTCTTTTTTGACAGGGATACGGAAATTGAACCTGCTGGCGTTGGAGAGGAAGACAAGAAGAAGACAACGATTCCTCGTCGGCGCTTTATCTGGACCTCTGAGACCATTTCTCTCTTAAACGAAGCTGTCGCAATCAAAACCCAGTGGTACCCCTTGACTCGGCTGCGTAAAGAAACGCTCGAAGAATACCTAAACGTATTCCTAGAAACGGAAGTCTTGAAGTTCTGGCCCAAAGGTTGGATGACATCCAAGATCCTCTACAGGGAGAGCAGCAGTGCACGCAACGCAGCATCCGCCAAGCTCAAATCCTCATCTATCGCTCCCAGGTCTACTTCTTCACCCGGTTTAGTGGATTTGGCCCCAAGTCCACACCATCTATCCAAACCCCATACCCCAACCGCTTCCAGTACACCCATTAGCTCTCTGCCTCCCTTAAAATTGCCGCCTTTACCTAAAACAGCATTCATAAAACCACCTCCACCCATAACTGCTGCTTCCAAGCATGTGGAGGATCGACATTCTTCCCTTTTCTCCAAACCCGGCTCGCTATCTGCCAAATCAGAGGACAAATCATCATCACTATCATCCGCCATCAGATCCTCGCCGGGTTTGAATCTCCCAGGTTCTACCACTGTAACTCTCGAGGGAAAACCCGGACCGCCACGCCCCAAAAGTGGCGATCCAGCGTCTCTGGTACGACCGGTGGAAAGTTTGAAGCGCAAATCGAGTGAATCGCGTTTAAGTTTACCCAAGAAAAGTTCCGGATCCCGTCCTACCACGCCGATCGCAATTGATATCTTTACGTCGAGTCCGCCCAGCTTTCCTTTACCCTCCCAACCGTTGCGGAAGCCGCGTTCGCGCCCCAGTACACCGCAGGTGAGAAGCGACGAAGTGTCGGTTATCAAGACGACCACGATTTCATCGTTTACAGAGTCCTCGTCTACAGCGTCGTCGTCCAACAGAGAGAGGGAAAGGACTAGTTCAGTTGTTGCAGCAACAGCTGTTCCAGAAGCCGATAAAGAATTAACGCTTCAAAGGGATTTGGAGCGAGTGATGCAAGAGTTGACCGAGTATAATTCCATTTTACAGCCCATCGACACCTCGCAGGAATCCAAAATGATCTCCTGTGGTCCTCTCTCCCCAGACAAAAAGCTCTCGGTTACAATTGTTCCTAAGAATGAGCCTGTGTCGTCCAAGGCTGGCTTGAAGGGTTCCACTGCCAGTGCAGACAAAAGTGTTACTGTGTCATCGTTGGCGGGTTTGACGTTAAGCAAAGCCGAGCGCGATGCCATGATATTCCCTCGAACTGATCTCATGCCTAACATTGCTTCCAGACTGGACCATACGACGATAACCCCGAGTACGAGTAACAGCAAAGCGAGTAGTGAACGCAGCAAAGAAGGACGAGAAAGCAGAGAAGGCAGAGAAGCTAGAGAAGGATCAAAAATGCACCACGATCTCAGTAGCAGCAAAAGTGGGTCAAGTTCCAAGCTCGATTTGTTTTCCCCAGCGAGAGACACCTATCCCAAGAGCTCCAAAATCAAGTCCGTGGAAGTGAGCGTCACCTCAGCTGCGAGTGCAAAACTGGCGTCGGTTGCAACATCGCCGGCCCTGGCGGCGCAAAGCATCCATGCAGATTTGCTCAAGCAAACAGGTATGCCTGCCGGTGTGCCTGCGCGGTACTCGACGTCCATCGCTGAGTTCGGAGAAATGTTGTTTGCGTACGCGGATAGTAGCAAGAAAAGTGCGAGTGGCAGTGAGGCACCTGCGGGATTAAATATGGGAAGAGCTAGCACTATTAGCACTTACGCGGACATGACTTCCGTGATTGCTTCCTTGTATGGGATGAATCCCGCAAGGACAATCGCAGGAAGTAACAGCAATCCAGGAACTTCCAATTCCGTGGTCAACAGTTTCATTACCCCGCCAGCCGCCCATGGAGCGAGCAGGACTTCGCATTCATTTTACAACGTGGAATCCAGTCCAGAAAGTGAGACTTGTGTTCCTCAGAAAGTTTCGTTGTAATAAGAGCATGGTGAACAGCAAGTAGTACCCTGTATCATGAGAACTGTTTTGTTTTGTTTCAGTTACCAAATTTTCGTGATAGGGGTACCACCTTCAGTACCATCTTTTGACAAAAATGATCAGCTTTGATCATTTTTCAATTTTATATTTGTCATTTTTGTCAAAAGATGGCACTGTGGTCAGCCTGTATGATGGGAATCGATTTGTTTTGTTTTAAGTTGCCGAATACCCACGATATAGGGAGTGCCATCAGTTCCATCTTTTGGCAAACGTTATCAACTTCTATCAAGTTGATCATTTTGTCAACAGATGGTATTGATTCTCATGATTTAGAGGTGTGTCCATCAGTGCCATCTTTTGACAAATACGATAAACTTCGATCAGTTGATCAACTTTGAGCCAATCGTAATTTTTGTCAAAAGATGACACGGATATCATACCTATATCACAAGATTTTTTTTTGTTTTGTTTCAAGTTTCAATTCTCATGATATAGTGTATGCCATCATAGTCTATAGTGTATGCCATCAGTGCCATCTTTTGACAAAAATGATCAACTACTTGCAGTTCACCGTGGCGTTAATTTGTTAGAAATTTACTTATTGTTTTGGTGGGTAATTTCTTTTAGGAAGGAAAGTGAATGCCTCGCCTGGGTCAGCTTCAGACGGGAGTCCCCAAACTTCTCCCCATGGGCTTCCTTTAGTCAACTCTCATTTACGAAACAGGTAGAATAGTGACTTCGTTTTACATCCATTAATATTTTTTGTTATATTATATATTTTTTAATTTTGTAGTTTTGATGTAACTTCCAGCCAGGCTCATGCATTTTCCCGCCGTAGCGCTGAAGGATTGAATCATCCGTATACTTCTCCTTCAGGAGCCAAGAATAATAGTACTAGCAGCAGTAGTAATCGAAATCCGGATTATAGCGCCTATTATTCACAAAGTGGAGGTAAGGTGTCCTTTCCTGTTAGTTTAAGCTCTGGGAATGTCTGGAAGAGAAGTACCGTTAGAGAGAGGCTGATTTTGTGTGTTGTATGGGCGGGTCAGGTGGTAGGGGTACGGCCCAAATGGGAACAGCCTCCAGCTTGGCATCGGCATCGGTGATAAGTAACCACGCCCAGGCTAACCATGCCTACCTTTCGTCCGTACAACCGCCTTACAGCTTCAAGCCACATTCCTTGACAGGTATTGCTGGTCTTGACAAGCGTAGTATATACTCGGGATTACTTTTCGAATTAATTTACCTCATAGTATTTAGACTTTTAGTACTTCGGTCCGTATAGGGTTACATGTAATGGGTCTTGTTAACGTTCTTTTGTACGTTCTTCGACAGGTGCAAATGGAAATCAAAATTCAAATCCTTGAAAAGGAAAACGTTTGGCACTTTCCGTGTGATGTGTTGCAAGGGTGAAATCGGCAAAAAGTGAAATTCACTACACTACTCTTTGTACAGCGTGGCTGAGTTTTGATCCGACGTCGGGCAATGGATGAAACCGCAAGCCTTATTTGTATATTTAATCTTGATCGTAATAGTGTTCAATGGAAGCTTGGAAAAGAAAAAATCGAAATTGCCCTAAAAGTCCCTTCTTTCTGTGTACAATTACTTGAAGTTGGTCATAATGGGAACATCTTATATTAATTGTATTATATTTTGTCACTCGCGAAAGTTTAGAAAGAACGTTTCTTAAGACAAAAGAATTTTGCAAGATAGACTTCTATTCATGACATTATATACATTAGGAAAAACGGAGCTTCAATCAGATTAAAAAATAATAGGGGCGTGAAAAGCATAAGGTGCAGTTTTAAGACGGAATTTAAGTATATCACTCGCGACGCAAATTATTCAAGCGAGCTTGAAGATCTGCATCCGCGTCAGAGGCTGCTGCAGCAGCAGCTGCAGGTTCGGCAGTCTTTTTTCCAACTCCTGAAGCCGCCAAAGATCCCGCTGCCATGGGTAAACCAGTCAACTGGTCTGTCAGTTGTAAGCCCAACTCGTCAAGAACTTGTGATACAATGGCCTCACTGGAATATTTCAAATTTAAGATAAGTCATGGTAGGAATATAGTAATTATAACCAGCATTTACCTCTCATCCTCATCAGCTTCATCGCCCATAGCATCGTCAATAGCATCGCTCATCATTTCTTCTTTCATGTCCATTATTTCGGATTGTTTCTCAAACTCCTGCATAATCTTCTGGATCTGGGGAAGCTTGAGTTGTCTAGAAATATACACCGTTACACGAAGAACGCTAGTACAATATGTGAGACAAGCTTAATTTACTGATTCATGCTGGACATGGCTTTAGTAACTCCTTTCATGGCTTGAGCCATCGAATTCTGGGATTTCAAGGTCTGGATCTTCAGGGCTACGGCTTGGATGTTGGCTCTCATTAAAATGAATTTTTTGACGTATCTTCTAGTTCTGACCAGGTCCATGGCCATGATTTTTACGGCGTCCTATAGAAGATGTCGCAATTGCAACTCAATTAATTGAACTTAATAAGAGTCATTTGTTGTTCAGCCGTACCATCTGACCATCTTTTGCCATTTTCTTAATATCATTAATAATTTTCTTTTCTTGTTGTTCCATTTTGCTACGCTCTCGATCCAAGTCGCGCATAGCTTTGGTCAAAGCTCTTTGGTTCTTCCTTAACATTTCCTCTGGCGTCAAGCGCTTTCCAAATAACCACTCCATGTTTAACTAAGTAATCGAGATTAACAATGAATTCGACAATTCGTAATTAAAAATTATTATTCTCTTACCTTGTATTATTTGACCCAACCCAGGTACAATTCACGATGACTAATCTGTCTGTTGCTGTTATGTTGCACTAAGTAATGTTTTTACGTGAAATATGGCACCGTCTACGCCATCTGGTAAGGGCAAGAAGACATTATTCAGCGCCAAGGACAAACATGTTGCTGGATTTATTGTTCCTCAAAACTGTCCCTAAAGCTGGAACAGCAAAATTACTGGAATGGTTAGACTTGCTGAAGTGATATTGAAATTATTTTCTTTTGAATTCTTACAAGGAAGTTAAAGAAAATTTGAACTTTTCCTGCATACGAAATCTCAGGGACAGACAGACTTCCTAACAAAGTCAATGTGTCACGGTAAACAATAGGCTGTCTGTTACAATAAGCTGAAGAAAAGTGTGTTTAGGTTGCTTTTTATATCATTGTATTGTATTTTTGTTTGACGTCAGCAATTTCTGCGGGAATGATTGTCTCTTGGTTATTGCAATTCGTTCGTACTTATTGTTTAAATTGCATTCCTTTTATCTTTTTAAAAAGCCTCATCTGCGTAAACTCCAGTTCGTAAACTTCCACTTCCACTTTTCCAATGAAACTGTCTATTTAGAATACTTAAGAGAAAAAGCACTTCATAGGAAAAAACGGCTGTATCTCTTTTCCCAACCACTGTAGTATATTTTCTTGTCTACCTTTAACAAGTATAAGTAATGCGGAATAGCATAGACTAACCTAAAGGAATTCAATTTTGTACTAGAGCAGTGTGTTTTTTGGAATGTGGTTCATGTATGAAGTTTTAAGAAAAATACATGTAAATTTCTTGCAAACAAGTTTTTGTGATTTGATGCTTATTGTGTTTGCGATATTTATTTTCTATGTACAACGTGAGCATATAACTTGGTTTTCAGAACGATGAATGTAAAAAGAGGTCGGTCGTTCAATGAGGCAAGGCGCAGCAAGCTAAGCTGTTCATATGGACAACTTTGTTCATATGTTGCATTTATAGATGCTTCAACAATCCTTCAACATATACATACATATCAATATATACATAGTGGACACGGCCACCTTGGTTCATATGTTGGATTTATAGATGTTTCAACAACCCTTGAATATAAGCCTATGACCGCGTGGATAACACGCACGACTGAGGACCAAGAGGTCTTCGGTTCGATTCCAGGTCGAAGCACTTTATTTCGTCGAAAAAACGAAATACTAAATGGCTCCTTCTCTCTGTACCTTATGCCTTCCCGGCAGGGTTCCTATTCACATATTCGAAATTGTGATGCTTCGGCATCACGAGAACGAATATCAGGGGTAGGAAACCGAGCAGGCGAGTTGGGAACAGAGGAAGGGGCGAGGCTCTCAATTTTTGACGATTTTTCAAGGGGACCCCCTTGATACAACATTATTCCTTATGGAGAAAAGCCCTGAAAAAGCTTTCCCAGCTCGAAAAGAAGCCGCGCCCCCTTTTTGGTTGAATACACCAATAGGATTTGTCCTTTTTGGAGGCCACGCCCCCTTTTTCGGCGGATTTTATGAAAAATCACCAAAAAATTTTTACAAAATATTTAGAGGTCATTTGAAGGTTATCTGTAGCCAGGAAAGGCTGTTGAGGTCATTGAAAATGTATTGTATAAGTGAGGTATAAATATAGTTTACAGCAAATTATTTTTTATTTTTATAATTATTTTTTAATGATTTTACTAGTAAAGAATTATGTAAGGATCTTCTGTATTACATTATGATATACATACAAAGAGGTACAAACTAATCATGCACACTTATAGAGAATATAAGGTTTGAGGCTGCAGCTGACCGTCACGTTTGTATAAATCGAACAAAAAAGTTATACTAAATACCTATGTAAACGCAGGAATATTATTTAGGTTCGTTCAGTAGTCTTCTCATCTTTCTGTATACCCAAACCAGAAAGCCACTGAAGTTAAACAACACCTAAGGCAAGGGTGTTCAACCGTTTTTTTCGATTCGTCAACGTGTTGGCGAATCGGGGTGCCAATTCGCCAACACTTGAAAATGCCATCTGAATTCGCCAAATTCGCCAACACACCACAATTCGCCAAAATCGTTGCAACGAAAAACGTTTGAATGTAGGAACCTTAGATCTTTTTGACCAGGTTGTCCGTGAATTTTTTCATCTCGCCAACGTTGGCGAATTGAAGATAGGGTTGGACACCTCTGACCTAAGGTAACACACGTACATTAGGTCTGAAATCATATAAAAATATAGCAGATTGTATACTATACCAAGAGATCGTGAGCAGTTAAGGAAATTCTTCCAGCGTTATAAAACTCCACAATCCAATAATTATCACGTTAATCGTCGTACAATAATCTTGTCCGTAGACACATCAAGGACAATTCGAAAAGAACGGCATGTATCTAACCTGGAGAAAATGGCATTTCGAGTTGAAGAAATATCTGCTCAGTGATTAGCAATTAAACAAAGATTATTATTTTTTTTAGGCCGTATTAATAATTACGTAACAAGGACGACCAAACGCGACATAAGGTGGATCTCCTATTGTAGCCCTTCCGTTATTGCGAACTATTCTATTCCACTAAATTATTTGATACATTTCAGTAATCTTTCCTAAATCCATAACTCTCCCACGTGGTACGCCACGTTTTCAATCTGCTTCATTTGCATAACAGGCAAACGCAAGACTATAGCGAAGAATTAAGGGTGTCTCTCCTAAGAAAAAAATTTGCGAACTGAAGCAGACAACTATGACAAAGAATAACACACGGAGGCATCTTGCTTGGATTTGCCAAGCCTAAATTATGCAAAATCGTCCGTTTCAAACGTAATAAAATGTCTACACGATAAACAGCAGTACATTATGGGTTCACATACAAAGGTAAACTTTTATACTGTGGCCCAAACTTCACACACGAAGCTAAACTAATGGGTCAACAGGAATTATATGTGTGTAACTACAGAGTAAAAGTGACTTACCTTAGAAACAGAACTGTCCCCAAAGTTTGTCATGACGACAGAACGTCCACATCCAACTTGTCCGACTGTGCGAGCGCGACTAAAGAAAAGGCGAGGCTCCAAGCTGAGCTGCGTTACAAGTAGCATGCACACAGGTAAAAGAAGTCTATTGGACTTCAAAGCGTTTGGGAAAGTTCGTTCAATTTCAGAAGTAAAATCGGCCGACATGGTGCCGAAAAATATATGTTTAAATACAAAGAAAATATGCTTCTAAAAAGCGTCTCTATACGTTGAATGCATGGATTAATTAAGGTCTGCAAAAGACGTCTACTGAACGCAATACGTGTGTTGATTTTATTGTTAAATTAAATCAGTTATACGTGTATTTGATTTGATTTGGCGTACGTATATAACCAGTCCCATACTAATCAGATCACTGTGTAAAAACAAAGTCCATTTCTCTCGAGCCCAGTTCCTCACTTGTCCAAGAGCCTTCCCTTATGTAGAAAAATAAATAGGCGACTATTAGATTCTGTCCAAGTTTTAATTTATAGCGTTTTCTCCTCTTGAAGTTTCAAGCTTTGACTCCTTGTCCGCAATAAAATCCCAAAACGTAAAGGTTTTCCCCATCAGTAAACCTTCTCATGGAAACCTACGGTTGAAGGGCTTGCCAGTTTTGCAAAGGCAGCCCAATGTGATAACGTTCTGTTATATCCCTTTCCCCTACCCGATTTTAAAAATGTACGTTTTTAATAATAAACTTTGGCAACAGGCTTATGCCTGTACGCCAATATTAAAAAAAAATTAAAAAAAATATAACCAGTGTAAAATCATGCATAGTGCCTTTATTAGACCACAAGGCATGCCGCGCCAGAAGGTCTACTAGTCAAGATTGGACGAGGTTATTCTTCCCGTTTTGGATAGTGAATTGGCGTTGTGATATCATAAGCAAACCTGAACTATACACGTTGCAAGCAATCATTGTAATTCCCCTTCCAGCATTGAAAATTGTCGCCTAAAGAAAAATTGTCTTTCTTTCAGTAAAGCTCTCTTTCTTCAAGTTCCGAATGAAAAAAAACTTGCCAGCTGGTCTGTTATACCAAGTATTATTCACGTACAGCCCCACCGTGTACTGTAAAGCTCCTAAATAAGTGTATCAGGAAAAGTTCGCAGATTACGCAAAGACTCAAGAAAAACAACGGAGCGAAGTGGGTCATACATGTACTATGTATATATAGTGGGGCATATATGTATCAATTTGCCTTTCAGTGTAAATTCAAGCTCAGTTGGTTGAAGTAATACCTAAAAGTGAAGCCCTGCAAGATGGCCCCAGTGTGCTGTTACATTAAGCACGCATTCCACTGTGTTGCACTGATGCTAACGATTCTCTTTTTTATCCGTTTCGAATTATTTGATCCTTTGGTAAGGGAACCGACCCCTAACACTGTGACGGATCCTTGGCAAACGTACGGAATACTAGCTTGTATCTCTCTCTACTTTTGCCGATTCGTAATTTTGCTCTGTGCACCCCAAAGCGTTTTCAACTTTTTGGGTCTCGTGCTTTACAACGCATTTCCTGAAAAGCCCAAGCAGGTTGACTTTCCAGTAAAATTATCTTTAATTTGCTTCCGAGTTGTCACCCGTGGCAGCTTTCCAGAATTGGTGCGTAAAAACGTGGAACGAAACATCAACACTTGCTTAGACATTGGTTTGGAAAACTTCATGGTAGAAGTGGTTACGGATAAAAGCATTCACCTACCTATCAGCACGCGAACCAGAGAAGTCGTCGTACCTGCAAACTATCGTACGAAGACAGGCGTACTTTTCAAAGGACGAGCTTTGCAATATGCGTTGGAAGATAAAGTGAACATTCTTAGCGATCAAGACTGGGTTGTGCACTTGGATGAAGAAACTTTACTTACGGAGTCGTCAGTTAAAGGAATTATTAACTTTGCTTTAGCTAATAAGCATCCTTTCGGCCAAGTACGCGAGTTTCTAAACGATAAATATTCTCAAACTCTATATCCTACAAGATTTGTTACCAAAATTATTTCTTTTCTGACAGGGTTTAATAACATACGGGAAGGAGCAGGTCGTCAATTGGTTATGGACACTTTCAGATGCTTACCGTGCAGCTGACGATATGGGAAAGCTGCGATTCCAGTTTTCTTTTTTCCACAAACCATTTTATGGATGCAAAGGGTCCTTCATCGTTGCTAAGGTAAATCTTTCGGAAATAAGTCAAAAGATTCACATTTTGACTTTTACTTTAGATGGAAGCTGAAAGGAAAGTTTCGTTTGACAATGGCATCGACAGTTCTGTAGCCGAAGATTGTTTCTTTTCCTTGATGGCTTACAGCAAAGGTTACAGCTTCGATTTCATCGAAGGCGA